>PVJN01006332.1:0-75849 GCA_004026805.1 Lasiurus borealis
GTGGGGCCAGCCAGTGGGTAGTACCAGGAAGTCAGCCAGTTGTCCCACAGATCAGCCCTGATCACCCACCAGGCCTAGGGACCCAACCCTATGCACTGGGAACAGTCTCTTAGGTTTAAAAATTAAACCTGGCAAGGCTACTCTCACACTGAAAAACAGGGTGATGCAGCGATGACAGGCATGGTCTCTGGCTCGCACATTTTGTGGTCAGCCCTGATTCTGACACTTACAGCTGTGTGACAGAACCAATTACTGACCTTCTCTCCGCTTCAGTTTTTCCACCCATAAGATGGGGAAATGGTACCACTGCCTCAGAAGGATCATATTATGTACTACTTTTTATAATCAGGGCAAAAACATGTAGCTGCCCATACAACAGCGAGATGCCTTTCACCTGCATGAAAACTATGGTCCCTGCTTCACGCAGCGTCTCAGATGGCGAGAGGGATGTCGACTACCAGTTTAGGCCTGGAAACCAGCAGTCAGACATCCCCCGAGGGATCCCGGATTGCAAGAGGGCGCAGGCCGGGCTGAGGGACTACGCCCACCCTCTCCCCAGACAAATTTCTTGCACCGGGCCTTTAGTCCAGTCAAAAAGAGAGCTGAGCCCTTTTAGATTGGCTGGGCCCTGCAGATATAAAATAGTTATGTAAAATAGCAAATCCAATATAGTTCTAACAGCTCTGTCTGGATGATTTAATTTAGTTCTCACAAGCATCCTACAGGGAAGGGCTGACAGCCCTCCCCAGTCTCACCTCGGAACCTACTTCCTAACACTCTGCCACTCTGCCAGCTACTAAGAGGACGCAGAACTAGAAAGAGTTTCAAATCTTCCGTTTACAGAAGGAGAACCGGAGACCAGAGCATTAACTAGCTTGCCCATGGGTAAACTACTATTAAGCGGCAGAACTCAAACAGACCCCAGCGTTCTGGTCCTCAGCTCAGTTCATCCACCGCAGCATACGCCCTATTTGGGAGGCAGTACATGCATGTGATTTGTGTGAGTTTAAATGTTTTAGAGGAGCCAAGACTGGTTTGGCTCAGTGGGAAGAGCGTCGGCCTGCGGACTGAAAGGTCCCAGGTTCGATTCCGGTCAAGGGCATGTACTTGCTTGCGGGTACAACTCCAGTGTGGGGCGTGTGCAGGAGGTGGCTGATCGATGTCTCTCTCTCATCGATGTTTCTGACTTTCTAGCCCTCTCCCTTCCTCTCTGCAAAAAATCAATAAAATATATTTTTAAAAAATGTTTTAGAGGAAAATTGTAGTAATTGCAAAGGTGATAAAGTCCCTTGCATCCTCCATTCATGGCATATGAGTGATCTTTAAAAAATAGTAATACATAATAAGTAATTGTTTTAAATTAATCACTTAATGTTGGGAGAAAATGTATTTCTTCATACACACACACACACACACACACACACACACATATACACACACACACACACACACATATACATATATTATTGTTTTTTTACAGAGAGGAGGGAAGAGGGATAGAGTGCTAGAAACATCTATCAGCTGCTTCCTGCACACCCCTCACTGGGGATGTGCCTGCAACCAAGGTACATGCGCTTGACCCAAATCGAACCTGGGCTCTTTCAGTCTGCAGGCTGACGCTCTATCCATTGAGCCACACCGGTTAGGGCAGAAAGTGTATTTCTTAACTATTAAATAGAGTGGTCAGCTAGGAGTCCTGAGTGATTTGAGATTCTGCTTGATGAGAAGTTCTGCTAGGATTTTTCCACACCGAAAAACCAGGGGCCAGGCTTTTTTGTTGTACATCTGTTTTAATTTTTAATTTATTTTTGGTTACCAGGTATTTCAAACATACTAGTAAAAGTCGAATACATATTGTCCATCCAAACATGTGTATGTAAAAATGACTATGTTAAATGCATGTTAATATTTTGCTGCATATGGTTCAAAGCTCCAAGTAGGAAAAAACACACAAAAATGTAATAAAATAAAATAAAATAAAATAAAACAGAAAAAAAAAAAGCTGAGACCAATTTGGCTCAGTGGATAGAGCTTTGGCCTGTGGACTGAAGGGTCCCAGGTTCAATTCCAGTCAGGGGCTTGTATCTTGCTTGTGGGCACATCTCCAGTGGGTGGCATGCAGGTGGCTGATTGGTGTCTCTCTCTCTCATCGATGTTCCTGACTTTCTGTCCCTCTCCCTTTCTCTCTGTAAAAAATCAATAAAATATATTTAAAAAAAAAAACACAAAAAAACAGCCAAGGAGTGCACGTGCTTCCAGACCACGTGGGCACACCCTTCTCTGTGGAAGTAAAGATATTTGCCTTCCTTCCTTCTCCTGTTTTGTGTTCGACCAGGACCCCTGAATTTGGGGGCTCCCCTCATTTCTTCAGAGAGTCCTGTTGTCCTTGGACAGCTGTGGCCTGGCACTGACCAGGAGACTCTGCTGATCAACCACAGAGGCACATTCTACCCCGGCTGGCGCTGGAGATGCAGCCCATTTGGTGACAGTTACCAGAGAGAGATGATCAGCGATGCTGCAGAAACCACCAGCGCCAGCCCTTTGAAGGCCCCCAGCCCTTTTTGCATCCCCGCAGGCCTTTGCAGAGCTCCAGCCTGCTTACCTGTGAGCTGCCCATCTGGCACTCCCTTTAGCCACTTCCTCATGTAACTCCAGCCCTGGCACCTCCCTCAGCCCTTTGAAGACCCCTAGTCCATTTGCATATCTGTAAACTGCCCTTTTGCCTACTTTTCCTTTGTGCTTTTGCTATATAAGCTACTGGTTTATGGTGAGCTGCAGAAAAGGTTTCTGTGGCTGACCTGCTGGCAGTATTGGAGTAAAAGCTTATATATGATTCAAACAAACAAACAAACAGCCAATGACCCACTGTCCATCTGCTTTTTTTAAATGTATTTTACTGATTTTTTACAGAGAGGAAGGGTGAAGGAGAGTTAGAAACATTGATGAGAGAGAAACATCAATCAGCTGCCTCCTGCACACTCCCTACTGAGTATGTGCCTGCAACCAAGGTTCATGCCCTTGACCGGAATCGAACCTGGGACCTATCCACTGGGCCAAACCGGTTTCAGCCATCTACTTCCTCATCTCTAAATGTGATCACCCTTCTTGCCATGCATTTCCCCTATGTGTGTCTTTTATGTTTTCACTATATATAAATGAATGCAATAATAAATAACACAATGTAATTACTTAAAATACATATGAAGGTTCCTTTCTCCAGCGGGAAGGATGCTGGTGGCAGGGCAAATGTAACTACCGTGTTTTCCGGGCCTTTGACGAAACCTCAGATATGTAGCCTCATGGCCAAGCATCTGTGATTGCATATTTGTTGGAGCAATCACTGTATCCCGGGTGGGGGCGGGGGGAGCGTATTGGGGGGAGTGGGGAGAGGTTGGCGTGCAGCTTTCTGTAACTTTCTGTGACTGAACCAAGAGAGATGTCATACACAGATTTCTACAGAGATTCTGATCTCCTGAAAGATTTTGAGGACATGTGGGCTGGTATCTTTCAGGGTGCAGTGACCCTGGAATGTAAAAAGTATCTTTGGGTTGAATTCCATGGAAGTTTGTCACTGACCTGTGTTCCTGAACAATGGAACATGACTATTTGGGCTAAGGACTCTTTTTTCTTGATAAACAAACAATTAAGAAATACTATGGACAGTGAGTCTTTTCTTAGTTATTTTAAATATTATAATTCTGGACTCCTGTGTCAGAATTGGTTAGGGATTTAGGTGAAACCTGTTTGACTCGGTGGATGGAGCGTCGGCCTGTGGACTGAAGGGTCCTGGGTTCGATTCTGGTCAAGGGAGTGTATCCCCAGTGTGGGGCGTGCAGGAGGCGGCTGGTCGATGTCTCTCTCTCATCAATGTTTCTGGCTCTCTACCCTCTCCCTTCCTCCCTGTGGAGGATCAGTGAAATATATTTAAAAAAGAGAAAGAATTAAAAAAGATTGGTTAGGGATTTAAACTGCATATGAACTTTATGAAGAGAACTTAATTTCAGTATTAAAAATATCATTTTAGGAAAAAATATGTATATGAAGTGTTACATATTGTATGAGTCTTTTTAGATCCTTTCTTCATTCAACACATGCATGTGTTTTAACCTTTAGTTAGAAAGTGTTATCTTAAGGTATATAAATTATAACCTTAGGTGTTAAGGCATCTAACAAGTATGAGCATAAAATATTCTGAAGGAAAAACCTTAAATAGCAGATCTTATTAAGGTAAAGGATATTATATGCCTTTAATTATCTTGTATTCTTTAATGTAGATGGTACACTTCTTAAAGGTAAAAAAACCTAACAAAATTGGGGCGGAGCCCTGGTCGGTGTGGCTCCGTTGGTTGGGCTTTGTCCCAGGCACCAAAGGGCTGCTGGTTTGATTCCTAGTCAGGGCACAGGCCTATGCTGCAGCCCGACCTCCAGAGGGGGGCATGCAGGAGGCATCTGATAGATGTTTCGCTCACTTCAACGTTTCTCTCTCTCTCTTGCCCTATCTCTCTAAAAATCAATTTTTTTTTAATTAAAAAAAAAATTGAAGTGGAGATTCCAGTCCTCTCAGGCTTTTTTTTTAATTGATTTTTTTACAGAGAGGAAGGGAGAGGAATAGAGACCCAGAAACATCGATGAGAGAGAAACATCAATCAATGCCTCCTGCACACCTCCCACTGGGGTTGTGCCCACAAGCAAGGGCCCTGGGGCCCTTCAGTCCGCAGGCCGATGCTCTATCCACTGAGCCAAACCGGTTTCGGCTCCTCTCAGGCTTTAGGCTTTCTGCCTATCCACTGCCTTTCCAAAACTCCTATCCTCACCTGCAATCATCCCTTCTTCTCTCTCCACCCAGTGGAAAGTCATCAGCCTTTCCCTGGAAAACCTGCCACCCAACAAAATCTCCTGGCAAGTCCCCCACCCCCTGCCCCAGGGGCTCTCTTGCAAATGTCCTCCTTCTGACAAACTGTTTTACATTTCTTATTGCATTATTCATGCTTTTAGTGGAACAAAACTCCTCAAGGCATTTGACACGAATTTCTCATTTCCCACAACTGTTGTTGTGTGACTAAAGCATTCGCATTTATAAGTAATTTTAAGAACTCAGTGGCTTGTTGAGTGATATTTCTCCAAAACTCCACTGTTGAATAGATGGTGTTGACTTTATAAAGAGGTAAGAGATGAATAAGGCAGTTTGAAAATTAAAGACACCAGTAAGTGTGCTGGTCTTTAACTGACCCCAAAACTAGATGAAAGCCGAAACACCAGTAAAGGGGACAAATCACCTACAAAGTAATGACTAGCTTACGGAGAAGTCACTTAATAGTTCCGCAAACTCTCTTGCTTATATTACCTTATTTGATGTTCACAACAGGGAGATGTTAAAAAAAAAAAAAAGATTAATATTTAATGCTACAAACTAGACCGTGGCCAGGTAGTTCAGTTGGTCAGGACACCGTCCTGTACACCAAGGTTGTGGGTTTGATCCCGGTCAGGGCACATACAAGAATCAATTCATGAATGCATAAATAAGTGGAACCGCAAATAATTGATGTTTCTCTCCCTCTCTCCCTAAAAAAAAAAAAAAAAAAACTATAAAAAAGAATTTAAAGCTTCCTTCTAGTTTGCCTCTATGGTCACATGTATCATTATGGAGTACTGACACACAAAGCTGGAGATAGGCTTGCCTTTTAGAATACATATCGAAGAGGTAAACACATAGCACCCCCTGAGAAACTAAGCATTTTTCTGACCATGTTCTCAGAGGGAGGGGCCTGCCGGCCCTCTGACAAGGTCCACTTGACCGTTGACATTTTGATGAAATACTGAAATTAGGGCTAATTAGCCTAAATATCTGTAACAGTATCTGGGATGTTTTATACTTCCGCACTGCATTAAGATGACAAAAGATTAGGTGAGGGCCTCATAATCTGCCCTTGGCGATTCTGTTTGTGCTACTGTGACTCCAGCCCCATGTCCCTGAAAGGAGTGGGAGGTGGTGTGGCCCATAATAAAGGTGTGTGTCTTAGCCACACACACACTCTCTGGCAGCTGGAGAAATGTCCTCTTGCTCCCCACGAAGTCTAGATAGATAGTACCTGGGATGTGAATGTCTTCTCTAGTCTATTTCACTTGTCTCCTGAAGGCCATACATTGCATTGTTATATGCTGAATTGTGTCCCTCTCTTTCCACTGATAAAAGCAGCCCCCTTGGCTATCTCAACTTTGATATAAGTGCATTCCAAGAAGTTTCTTGAGTTGGTTCTGGGGAGGTTTAGAAAATTCATCTGAGCGCACTCACAGTACTATACAGTTATGTTTAACACTAAATATATATTCTTACAATGGCTTAAATATGATTTCTGAAATTACTTGGCAGTTTCCCATTTCTTCTTCTTAAGGTATTAGTAATAACCAGCCACCAAGGTAGCTTTATATTTTTACCCTGCCTGAATTCCTTTGTCTAGTGTCTGTTTTCCATGCTGTTCTTTTCTTTTTGGGAATTGTCACTTCTTTGCATCTCAGTCTTTACTTCTCAACCCCGGCACATATGGTTCCCCAAAATGAATGCAAGAGCTTTCAGTGTGTAAAACCTTGGCTGCCTATGTATTTATTGCCTTAGGAGTGATTCCTGCCTGTTTTCCTAACTCGGCAACACTGCTCACCGACCTGAGAACCTGTGGCTTTTTTTCCATCATGTTAGGAGAACGGAGGATCACTGTGAACCACTCAGGGGCAGAGCCATTTCCAAATGCCTGAGCTGAACTCATGGGGGGCAGGGGTGCTATGTACAACATTTAATAACAAATAAGGTGTGGGCGCACACTAATTAATACTGATACTTAACATTATGCAGCAATCATGAATCATCTTCAAAATGATCCTAAGAAAGGCCCAAAGGAATGCTGAAGTCCATCAAACATCTTCCTGTGGGCCTGGCCTTGTTAGGGGCATAGCAACACGACACTTGCTTGTCACTTGAGAAGCCCAGCATCATGTCAGAACCACAACCACCTGGTCCCCATTGACTGCCACCCTTTGTGACATCCCTAACGCTCTTGGCATCATTTCTCCATCACAAATTTATGGCTTCCTGAGGCTGCAAGAAACCATGTTCTTGTTCCTGCCTATTAAGCAGATGACTCTTAATCTACTGAGACAAGGGGTCGGTTAACTATGTCCTCTTTCATGCACTCATCCCACTGAAGTTAACTGAGTTCCAAATATAGACCAGGCACTGAACTTATTGACAAATTTAATAAATAAAATGATTTGAATATGTGTAAGAATGGAAGACTGATTAAAGCCACTTTGTTCTCAAATTCTCTTTGTAGCCCAGGTCTGGACTATATTTAAAATAAAAAGCCTTAACACAGGGCACAGTGTGGGCAAGAAGCCTCCTCTCATTTGCAGAAACTGGGAGAACAAAGAAGAGACATGAATATCCAAGTCATCACTGATCAGACTGTGTTAAAATCTCAGGAGCTGTCACTACTTGGTAGAAAGAAGAAACAAAAATAAAATGCCCTTCATTCATAATGGTGCCAATGTGTGAGGCTACTTAGTTTTATCGTAATATCTGTATGAAGCCCTCTTTTAGTCAGTATTGGTTAGAAAGCTATTGCTTTGTTAGAATTTAGCACAACCCCAAATAGCTTTATGTCACAAGGACTCCATTTTACATATTCAAAACTGGCAGCTCTGTTGTTTCTCAGGTCTTCAGTTCAGATTATTGGCTCAGCTCTGAATTCTACTGTATTTGGACTTGGATCTTGGCCCACAACTCCTGAATTTAACACAAGAAAAGTGAAGTCATAAGTCTATGGAGACCCACTTCCTTATCTGCAGAGCCCAGGCTGGACTAATGAGAGGTGTTCCCACCATCAGAGAAGCACTGCCTTGTTTACCCATTCTGGAACTTCCGTCAGAACATGAACTTCTTGAAAACAGGAACTATGACCATATTTACCTTTGTCTGTCAGGTGCTGAGTAAGTGTTCTAAGTGAATGACTGAATGGATTACACTCTGAACAGATCTCTCCAAGACCATTAGGCTCAGTACTGGGCAAACATTTGAAGAGGAGTATGGGCAAACCACAGAGAAAGTAACAAATGCAGGGGAGAATCTGGGAATTCTTTGTTTGAATTGAAGGAAGTTGGGGTGTGTAGCCGAATAAGAAAATATGTTAAGGTTCAGGGAATTATAGTTGTCTCAAATGTCTGAATGTAGAATGGTGTTTGTGAAATAGGCTCCTCCCACTCACTACAAGATCCAGACGAGGAGGGAATAGGTCCTTTTTATCATTTTATCCCCAGCACTTATGCCACATATTGAGCACACACCCAGAATTATTCAGTGATAAAGGAATGAAGGAACACATTAATTAATGACATTCGGAGGTAGATTAGGGCTCAAGTATAGGCAGACCTTCATAAATGGAGAACTGATCAAAACTTAAATGCCCTGCTTTTCTGAGTGGTGAGTTTTGCAGCATTTAGGCTGTTGAAATACAATCTGGATGATCATACGGTGGGTTTCTTTCAAGGGTAAGATTTTTCTGATCTATTCTCTGGACTCCCAATAAATTACCCTTTATTTTCTGGGTCACTTGGTTCTGACAACTATACTCAATACGAATGTGACTGGTATTCACCCAAACATGTTGAAAATCATGATGAGTTTATGCAAACCTCTTGGAAATTATGGTGGTTGACCCAAGAAACACCAGAAAAGAAGAGACAGGAATTCATCACCACTGGCAAAGGAAGACACAATGACATAACAAAAACTTTTAAGTAGATATTCTATTAAACAAAAAGATATTTTTGTATGGAAAATAAAATTCTTTATAAAATAGACACATAAAAAATCAACTACATTACATATATGTGTATATACTTTTTATATTAATACAGTATGTTTACTGATTGGGATGAGCTACCCTACATAATCCTATATGATATACTAGAGGCCTGAGGCCTGAAATTCATGCAAGGGGCTCAGCCTTCACAGCTGCACCCTCACAGCCCTGGCTTCATCTGGAAGGTCGTCCGGAAGGGTGTACGGAAGGTTGCTCGGCTGTTTGGTCTAATTAGTATATTACGCTATTATTATTATAGATAATTTTAGGTAATCCTTTTACAGATGGCTTTGCCAATCTAAACTTTTATTCATTAAAGTGTTTTAGGGAGACATATCAACCCCTTTGCTCTAGGGATTCTTTCCAATTACCTTATCCAATATCCAGAAAATATTTATGTTTTTTATATCCCAAAATGTTTACCGTTTCTTTTCGAAAGACAGGAACAACTGTCAAAGTCACTTCTTCACAGTTTAATTACAACTGAGCCTCTCTCAAGGTCTTTTCCTGCATAAAGTACTTAGTCACACAGAATTATTTCTACTTGAAATAATTCTGTTTAGACAGGGTTGTAGTTTGTCTAAGACTTTTTTAAACAGTGGAATGTTTTGAAATACAATCTCCTTTATTAATGTAAGATCCTTGCCCGTAAACTTGAGTTAATTCTGTCAAGTCAGGAATTACTGAGAGATTCCTGAATTTACTCGGGGCTTTGAATGTTGTGTTCCAAATGCCCTTTGCCCCATGAAATCAAGAAGTGCATTAATGCGGTTCTCGCTGTAATATTTAATAAGAAATCTTGTGTGCAATTTTTGAAACTTTCCATTTGAAGGTGTTTTCTTTTTGCTCCTAAATAATACAGAAGCTATCAATATACAAATGGGGCTGAGAAAGCAGGCAAGCTGGTCGATGATGCTTACTCTGCATTCCCAGTATACAGAAAAATGAAATTTAAGAAGTCTGTAGTCCAGAGACAAGAAAAGTCTTCAGTCCTCTATTTTTTACTATGTACACAATTGAAATTAACTGTCAAATGAGCTGTAAATCTAAGTATAAATTGAAAAAATAAGAACTTATGGTTAACACAACCATGTCTGTTGTTATGCCACAAAACCATGGGGAAGCAACAGGAATGAATTACAGTAATGATGACAACAGCTTGTGCTATTTGTCATGTTTAATGTTTTGTAAATCCTTTAAGACAGTGAGCATTCATTTAAGGCCTTTCTACATGTAAATTGAACTTTTGACCAATTATATTTTCTGTCTTCTCTGTAATTATTTGTTTGCATGCCTAGCTCCTCCACTGGATAGAAAATGAAGTAACAATGGATTTTCTTTGTTTATGTCTCAAGCTGTGCGTAGTGCTTTAGACACAGATAGATAACAAACACTGTTTTCTCAGAAGTGGTTATTTCATATATAGTTCTAAGACTCTTAGGTCTCCTTCTATTCTTTTTGCCAATAAGAAAAAAAGAAGAGGATAAAGAAAATGGTGAGGAGAAAGAGGAGGGGGGGAAGGAAACTAACATTGGCTGGACTGTCATAATTAAAACAATGAATTGCCATTCAAATATATTTGGATCATTGCTCACACACATGGTACTTGACTAGGCACACTTTAATGTTCCTTAAATGAGAATTAGTGGTTAAGTCACTGTCACGTTCTAGGGAATCTTGAGAAGGATTTTAAAAGATACTTCACAAAGATGGCAAAGTAAACACTGTCACGAAGTTTTTCACACCTCCATATTTTAAATGTAATGTGCACATGAATATGCCTAACACTGGTCTTTGCAAACCAAAACAATGTTTGACAAGTACTTTTTCCATAAACTGGCCAGTAAAGTTGCAAAACTGTGTAAGTATGTGTACGTGTGTGTGTGCATATATATATATATATATATATATATATACATATATATATGTATGTATATATATATATATATATACATATATATATGTATATATATATATATGTATATAAGTGTGAATATATACACATATAATTGAATTAAGCTAATAAGTCAGTGTTTTGTAATCAGAAAAACTGGAAACCAAGTAACTTACAGATGTCCTTGCAAGGATTATCCTCATCAGACTGGTGTGAGCTTTATCAGGTCTGGTCCTCAGCCAAAATGTTAATTAATTAGCAAGGTTTATTCTTAGTATGTATATCTCCCTATCAACTTTTGTACCTTATATTTAAGTTTTTGCCTTTTCTTCAAAATAGTCTGTCTTCAAGTCAGTGACCCATTCTTGTTCTGATACTTTCCATAACTCCCTTCACCTATAAAAATATCCCAAATCCCTTTGGAAACACAGGTTTGACTACTATGATTATTTGAGCGACAGTACAAAAAGCCTGATAATGATTTCAAGTCTTCTTCCCCGTTTTATTTGTAACGGTGGCTTTCAGCGTTTTGGACCTGGGGTGACCAGCTAACTGTTGGCCTGGGACTTCCTGGTTTTAGCAACGAAATTCCCAGGTTTCAGGAAATCCCTGTGCCAGTAAATTGGGAAACGTTGCTTACCCTACTGCACTGGAGAACCTAAAATATGACGATTTTAGGTTTCTCTCTCAGATTGCAGTTCCCAGTCATAGGTTTTGCTGACTCTTCTCTCACATCCTTGTTGTGAATAATCTGCTTGCCCCATTCAAGAGTCCATCAAATCCTGCCTCTCTGCCCACCACCCCCCCCCCCACACCCCCAAACAAATTTTCTAGATTTGTTCATTGTACTCTGTGGTCTAAGCCTTCCACTGTTTTGGTTGTCTCAGAAACAGCTGATAATCCCAGGCATTTCAGTGGTCAATAAAATATAAACAAATTCATAAAGGGTCCAGGTGCATGTCATAATCCCTACCCCGGACACCCAGTCTGTTCTTAGACAGTCTTCACAGTTTATGAAGAAAGAGCATTCTTTATCGGCAGCACTGAGACCCCATAGTGACAACAAATTATCTATACGTGTGTGTTATCTACACCAGTAGTTTTCAGTAGTTCTAATAAGCAGAGTTTTATCTATCTATACGTGTGTGTTATCTACCCCAGTAGTTTTCATTAGTTGTAATAAGCAGAGTTTAATGCTATATCTTGCCTGAGGTCAGAGGACAATGGAGTGAGAGAGTTCCAGCTGTCTGGGTCTGTAATTCTGCTCATTCTGTGGGTGTGAAACACCTACCACTTCTCTGCAATCTATGAGTTAGTTGCCTGTGCTAGAGAAGGAAATGCAAAAAAGCTCATTGCGGGATTGTTCAAAAGTCATTGGAACAAAGTAGTTGATTTCAGCAAATAAGAAGAAACAAGAAATGAGCAAATCATTTTTGTTACGGGGCTGAATCACTGTGTTTAATACTAACCCCCATAAGCGTGGAGCATGGAGTGAGACTGTATTTGGAGACAGTTAAAAAAGTTGCTATCTTGAAAGTTGCTAACTCATTTTAAGTTAAAATGAGGTCATCGGGATGGGTCTTAACGTAACTGGTGTCCATAAAAGAGAGGAGATTGGGACACAGACTCAGGCAGGAGGTAAAAAACACATAAAGACACAGGGAGAAGATAAGGATCACAAACCCAGAAGCTGGAACACATCCTCCCCTGGTGACCCAGGAGAAACCAACCGTGACACAACTTTGCTCTGGGCCTTGAAGAAAATAAATCTCCCTGGTATAAGCCACCCAGTCTGTGGCATTGTAGTTGTGGCAGCCCTGGCAAATTCACACACCTTCTCTAGTAGGTAAACAGGACATACTCGGGTCTACAGCGCCCTCATTAAGGACAGATTTGGAACCTTGCTGGAGGCAGCAACCCGGAACAGGTGGCTTAATTTCTCACAGTTGGTTTGCAGCGCTCACACCTGAACTTGAACTTCTATCCCTAAGCACACAGTAATCTTCCCAGCAATCAAGTGGGGGGGGGGGGGAATACAGAGGTTCTCTAAGAGAGTGAACCCCGAGGACTTCAGATTTTTATTTTTTATTTATTTTACTACCCATGAGGCCGTTGAAAACAGCATTAGGAATGTACCATCAAGTGCTTCAAGTGCTCTTTCCTCCTCTTCTCATGAACAATCTTGATCACTAATCTTTTGTCACCACCCACAGCATTCCACTGGAAAACGTAACATTCCCCCCTGAAGAGCATTCCTGCACACGGAGTACATTGTGACTATAACTGAATGAACATTAAACAGAAACAACGTTTCCAGAAAGAAAACGCTGCCATCTTTGTATGTCCCTTTCATTTTGCCCGGTCTTTCACTGTCTCAGGAATCATCAGATTCATTTAGCTCGTATTGCCGTTCCCCTTCCCCCTTGGACAGTGTTTGGAAGTTACTACAGATTCAAAAGGGGAAGTAAAAGTCTGCAATGAAAACTCAGGTGGCTGAGAAAGACAGAAATACCTGCCTTTGTCATTTCATTCAGGCAATGTTCAAAGGAGTTTCCCGTGCTGTTTTTCACTGTGATCTTAACTACAGTTTTCCCATCTGGAGTCTCCTCCTCTATCTTTCTCCCCAATTTCTTTCTGACAGCAGGTGAGGTGCATCTACCCTGTTTCCCCGAAAATAAGACAGTGTCATATATTAATTTTTGCTCCCAAAGATGAGCTAGGTCTTATTTTCAGGGGATGTCTTATTTTTCCATGAAGAAGAATACAGTACACATTTATTGTTGAACCAAAAAAAAAAAAGAAATATTACCTGTAGACAGTGCTGTAGTCGTTGTCATCACAAACCAGCTCACTGGTAGCAGCGCAGCCATAGCTGTTCAGGCAGTGTGAGGTCTCTTTAAATCAGGAGTCAGACGCTTTGCGGTAGCTATTATTGGAGAGGTCTTATTTGGGGGGATGCCTTATATTACAGTGAGAGGCAAAACTGGAAGAAGGTCTTATTTTCGGGGGAACAGGGTACCAGGTTATGCTTGAGAGTGAGCAATTAAAGATATCTGTCCCTGGGCCTTCTGGGCCAGGTGAATCCGTAGTCTTGACAGGGTTTTGAATGGCTCTGTCATCAGCGACTTATTAATGGCTTACAGAAGGCAGATATTGCTGGTCAAGTTCCTTTTAGTTCGTGTTTGCTTCATTGCAGAAGTTTATAGAGGCTGGCCCCTGGCCCACTCTCATAAGGACTCTCATATCACTAGTTTCTTGAATTACACGTGAAGCAACAAGGCTTCCTAACACAGAAAACAGTGTTGCGTTTAAACTCACATTTTTAGTGTAAAAATGCTATTGGCCTCCCCCATATCCGTCTCCTCCCATCTCCAGGAACAGATCTTGGTTAGACCTGGTGGTCTGGACCGGGTCAGAAGGAAAGAGAATGTGACCCAGATCTGACCAATCAGAGGGCCACTGGTTACAGCCCTCAGTGATTGGCTGAGGGGAGACCACAAAACCTAAATGGCTCAATCAGAGGGACTCTTTTTTTTTTTTTTTTTTTTTTTTTTTTGGCGTTGTAATGAAATAGTCTCTGGCCCTACCTATCAATCAGGGTTCATTGGGAAAAGCTGAGTCTCTGGCAATGCTCTACAATAGGATTTATCACAATGACTTGACCAGACATATTTGTGAGCGCTTTCCTGGGTTTTCCTTTTGTTTCTGGCGCTGAGCCAGAAGTTGTAGGTCTGCTGGGGTCAGCAGTTCTCAACCTGTGGGTCGCGACCCCTTTGGGGGTTGAACAAAACTTTCACAGGGGTCGCCTAAGACAATTGGAAAACACAGATACGATTCATAACAGTTGCAAAATTACAGTTATGAAGTAGCAACGAAAATAATTTTATGGTTGGGGGTCACCACAACATGAGGAGCTGTCTTAAAGGGTCACGGCATTAGAAAGGTTGAGAACCACTGGCTGCAGTGAAGGGAAATGGGCGTGGGCTTGGGAAGAGCAGGGACAACTGGAGTCTGAATTTGTCAGCCACTGAACCCATGATGGTCCCTCCCTGACGCCAAGCCTGCAACACAGCTGCTGTGGACAACCCACAGAGGTGGAGCTCTGCTGCACACTCACCCCCACGCTGGCCAGGATTTGGGGAAGGGCAAGGCGGAGAAGGGAGACTGGACCTGCAGGCCCAGCCAGCTGCCTCCCCCACGGACAAACTGAGTCAGGGGCTGCGATGGAGCCAGCCTGACCTGCATCTACCTTCCAGGCCTCACAATGGCTACTGTTCCACTGTGGCCTCCAGATCTTCCTGGATTCCTCTTGAGGCAAACTCTAACCAGAATATTCCGTGGAGAGAACAGAACTCTGGGAAACATAGTTCAGTGTGGCCAAGGTGACATATGACAAAGCCATGACACTGAGACGGGAACACAGGGAACGGTGAGGCTGAGCTGCTGCAGCATTGGGGCCCCATAAAGAGAGCACAGAGCTGCTTTGGGGAGCCTGAAGGTGAGACATGTAATTAAAAGCAGAGAAGGGGGTGGGAACTGGGGGCGGGGGGGGGGGCAAACAAGCAATTTGATTACACCTCCAAGTCCTGGAATTTCTGAAACTACCCCTGGAGCTTGCAGTTGGGAGAGACAATACACTCTTTGTGCTTCAGCTGATTTGAAACGGGTTCTCTGACCCCAGCCCCCGAGGACTGCTAAGTGAGCCTCAGCATAAGGTTGCTGAGTTTGCTCTAACTGAAGTTTCTTCGTAGTTGTAAAGAGCAGCCTTCAGTTGCATTAAATCAGTCCTGGAGAAAACAAAGCAACAGATATTTTGTAGCTTATTATTAATTAGTTGAGGAGAGAGAAAAATATATATATTCCATTTTTATGAAGATCAGCACAAAGAGAGGAAGATAATGTTCCCATGGTCTCTGGATAGTCTTCTTTCATTAGACCATTAGACCATAATCAAATTCTCTGCTATCTCTCCCCTCACACTTTTCTCACTTCCACCATGAAGTAAGGAGCCCGGGTGAGCACAGAATCCTATTTTCTGGGAGTAAAACCCAACAGGATGGATTTTCTGATTATGACAAAGTGTAGTAACTAATTGCATATCATTAAACTTAACATGCATACAGTCAACATTACACGGGACTTGCCAATCTCAGATACTCCTTATAACACTGAACTTGGTAGAATCAGTATAAGTAAAACCAGTCACTTCATCATGCCTAAGTTTTGACTTTCAGCTACTATTCATATATCTATATGGATATATTCAATGTCTCAGTACATTCCAAAGGTACAAGTCTGAACTTAAATATTAGAAACAATAAAATCTGCTTCGTGGCAGCCTCGAATATCTCAGAACAGAAAGAAAGAAGCCATAAATCCTCCTACTCACCCACAGAAGAATAACTAAAAAGAGAACTGTAGAAGGAAAATGAGATATAACACATTAAGGTCAAAGTGAGGTGGTTCAGCTCATCACTCCTCCTCAGAGTCACTAGCCCTTTAAATATAAAACTACTCATTGAAGAGAGAATACCTGCCTATCTTTTTAACAAGTGCAATCCTTTGTAATTCTACAATGAAAGTAAGGCATAATTAAGCTGATCACATTAATTATAAGCAGATTTTTCAATGAGGCAAATTAATTCAACATGAAATTTAACAAATGACAAATCAGTAAAAAGAAGACTTTCTCCAAAAATATTTTATAGAAACAAGAACATCATTGAATATATTTGCAACATCATCTTAATACACTGATAGGTGTCTCAAATTCTTAATCTATTTTATTTTAATATCTTTACATTTCAAATAGGCAGACCTTAATCATTTTAATTAGTTTTACAATCAAAATGACTATTTTCAGGCTCCTAATAATTCATTTAGAAAAAAGTCAGCTTACATAAATAAATTAAGCTATTGTATAATGTGATTTAGGTGTGTATTTTTACAGCTTACGACCATTTCTCTGGTGGAATGACAAAAATTTGTTTATTTAAATGTATGTTTTTCCAGTTTAATAAAGACTCTTATCTTTCCATAGAGATGAAGGAAATGAATGCAGTGGGTCTTGACTGGGGCCCGTGGACCAGAGGCATCTGCATCACCATCCTCAGGCACCGCTCTGGACTTGCCCAGTCAGGAATTCTGAGGGTGGGACCCCGGAGTCAGTGCCAGCAACTGTCCAGGTGGTTATTTTACTCTGAATAACATCTTTGGATTAAAGCCCAACTGGTATAACACCAACATCTGATCTTGAACTTCACTCACTAAGCTCTACAGCAGCACATGGGAAAACACTCCATATGGAAGAACAGGGAAGAATTTCTATGTATAAGAAACAAGATCTATTTTCTTTAGAAAAGCCTCCAGCAACATAATTTTTCATTTTTTGTCCTTTTCCGTTGGATTGCTTCAAATATCCCAAAGGCATTACCAAAATTACAGAAAATACAATTTGCATGAGCACAAGTATGAAAATTCAAGTTTTGAAATTTCCAATTACAGTCTTATATGATTTTGAATGTACGTTCTCTATTGCATTTTCATATCACACATTCAAGGCTGTTTACTAGCGGCAACATTTTTTTAGACCAACACCACCCATTAATGTAGATCATTCTGCTCCTTCCGGGAAACTAGTCATCCCCCAGTTCAAAATTTCATATGGTATTTTCAACAAAAATGTGTTGTATCCGTTATTGATACGGGCAGTTAATGACCCACTCTGACAGGCACCTCCTTAGCCAGCCTTCATATCAGGGCTTTAACAGAAGGAAGTAAGGTTTGGGGCTTACATAGAAATTATTATGTTGCAAGCTGAGCACTGAACTAAAATCTCATCCTGAGGCATCATTAGAGGAAAACCCTGAGGAAATGAAAGAACTGTCTATGCTTTTAAACTTCCAAAATACTCGGAGAAGTTTTAGATTAATCGTTTTTGATGCTTTTAATGTTATCAAGGATGGGCTTTTTAAGTGCTTTACTAATTCCCTTGAGTTGCTGCCAAATATTAAAGGCAATTCATGATTACTGAGTTAATATTTTTTGATTATGAAAATCCATTATGAAAAGAAAACTACAAATGATTTATAAGTTGTTAGAATATATTTATAAGAACAGAAAGTTTGGACAGGGGTTTCAAATTTATCTGAGAGGATTTATTACAAGATTATAAAATATCTTTGTGTCTATTAACATGGAAACCATCGCTTCATCCTTAAGTTACAAAGATCATGTTTTTCATCTTTTAAACTCTTAAACTTCTCAGCCACAATCACAATGCATGGTGCTTGTAAATCTGAAGTGACTTATTTCATCTCACTTCCCCAATCAGCTAACAAAATCTCTGTCTTCTCAGACCATGGAGCCTGGAGAAGCCTGGTTATTCATTCCTTACTATCCCTTCCTGAAATTCTCTGGTTTGCTGACATGTTCATAAGATCCCAAGAACGTTCTAAAGAAAGCAGAATTGCCACTCAATGATTGTGTCCTGGGCTTCCAAGTCATTTTTCCCCCTCTCCCAGAATTCAGTTTCAACTAAAATAAATTCCATCTTTGACTGTGTGCATGTAACTCCTTGGGCAGGCTTCGTTCTGTTATCATCAAATATAAATACAGAGAGCCGTAGAGATTGTTCGGAAACCCGAATTCTAGTTACCTTTGCCAGCATACCAAAGGCCCCAGGGTGGATGTATTAAAAGCTCTGAAAAGACTCTGCTTTCACTCTTCAGCCAAATGGACATGTTTTATTCAGGATCCCCCAACAAAATCCTTATTCAGCTCGTCCGTATTACCTCTGAGGGTGTGTCTTTCTTTCCTTCACTCCTTCACCCTTGCAGCCATTCCCTGCCTTGCCTGCACTCCCTCCCGCCTGAAGGTTTCAGGGGTCTGAGGAACTCCATCTTCCACCATCTTCAGATTGGAAGCCACGCCTCCTCCTCCTTCGGGGTCATCATTTCTTTTCCAGGGAAAACTCACTTGATCCCCTTGATTCAGATGATGGCCCCTACCTGTATTTTTTGGCATCCTAGCCTCTCCATCGCAGCTATTATTTCAGATGCCATTTACATTTAACTGTATAAATTGTTATTATTATTATCTGTATCCATCACTTGGCAATCCTGATGTCAGAGATCATGCTGGTTTTATTTTCCCATTATTAACCTCAGGAACCTACCACACAAAAAAGGAACACTCACTCCATCTGTCAATTGAATGATAATAAATGAATGAGCATCCAAAATATATAAACACTGGCAGGTGGCCAAAGGGTTGAACCCATGAGTAAGCACAGACCATTTCTTTCTAAACTCTCTGCCAGTAGTTAGCCTTTATACTGGCCCAGATTCCTCTATAATCTAAAACTCTCTGGTACACACACACACACGTGTTTGCATGAGCATGTGAGCATGCACACATACAGGTATCAGTGTGTTGGGTGGTTAAGACTATTACATTCAACAGTGATAAAGGAAGGTTTTAATTTTTAAAAATAACCCTTGTTATAAAAATCCCTGAGACTTGAACTATTCTACATTAGGATCCTGAAAGAGGTCAAAGGTTAGCTGGTCCCCAGGTGCTGGAGGAAGGTGGTGGAAACTCGTGTCCATGTTTGCAGGCAACAGATTTCTGATAACTCACACATTCCCTTTGGCAGTCTTTCAAGAGATGGTGAGCCAGAGCAATGAGCTTCCATTAGGATGAAATAGTTACCATTTCCCTGTAAGTTTTAATATGCATTTACTACTGCATTCTAAATTTAAAAAAAAATAAATAAAACCAGGTTTTTCTAAGAGAAAACCTACTTCACACTACCTTTTAACCTTGAGCATCCTATCTAGATCTTAGTTTCTTCATATGGAAATAGAAGGAGCCTGCAGCCCTGTGCACAAAGTGTGTGTTTGCTTCTGCGCTCTCCCTGTCTGCCTCCTGGTAAAACTGCCTGGTTCACATTGAGAGCTTCTAGCTTATCTGGGTATCTGGGTAATGTGATTATGCTAATAGTCATTTATTTTAACTTAAAGAAATAAAAAATAACTTTGAAAGGGAGAGAGGGTTTTTTCTTTTCCTTTCTCAACAACACAGCAGCCCAAATTTGCATCTGAAATAGATACAAAAATACATGTCTGGTTATAAAACCCACTTTGGATTTTGTGTTCTGCTGTGCTTTCACATGGGAAATATTTTTTCAAATGGGAAAAATGTAAGTACTATTTTTCTGAGAACTTTTCCTTACACACACACACACACACACACACACTTTCCCCTATTATTCTCCCTCCTCCACAAGACATACCCTTCATTTCTATACTTCTTCGCAAGTAGAGAATGCGGTTGCTCTCAGAACCTCTAAAGAATGTACTAGTAGTAAAGCTCCAGTTAAGTCTCGCCACTGTTTGGTCACAGGGTTTTTCATTCTGTCCAAAGCTGATTGAAGGTCTTGCAACACATCTCTGTAGCTATTTCCGTAGTGAGCACCCCAAGTGTAGAGAAAATCATAAGCGGGTTTCCACATCATCTATAAAGGAAAAAAAAATAGACTGGAGTAGTGTGGAAGGAAAACGGAGTAAAACAGATGCTTAAAAGGGTTTAAAAGCCTCCTAAGACTTAAAAGAAATAGTAATTATATATTATTTCATGTCATAGAAAACATGTTTTAATAACTATCAGTTTCCTAGTATAGCCTTGCAACTCTAAACCAAGGATCCTCTTGATCTACCATCCATACATTGCGCCTTGCCTTGATGTGAATATAAAATTATTTGTGCAATATTTTGATGGTAACATGTTGTTGAGATCATCTTTTCACTCTCTGAGACACTTGTAAGCTTAAAATAATAATTCTTTTACTGTTATATGTATCTATGTTGAGCTTTATGACCACATATCATAAGAAGGAGATGTACAGTATTTCAGTGCTTAAAGTCATTTTATTCAAGCAAGTCTATAAACAAGGGAAAATGTAGTTTCATGACCGCGTCAAAGGGAAAGCAAAAATCTAATTAAAAATGTAATTTAATAATACATTTTATGACCAAAAGAAAGATCAATATTCAACACTTCATTATGCTTTCCCTCATTACCCACCCATACCAATGACATCATTGTTTCCATAGAAATAAATGCACGTCAAAGAGAATCTTCATCCACAGGAGAATATGTAATGGTAACCAGGGCAACCAGGCTGAGCGAGAATAGAGACAAAGGCTGACCAAATAAGACAAATTGTATAATACTCTCTCTCACACACACAGACACCTGTAAATAAATTTTCTCTAGGAAAACAACAAAATGAACCATACAGTTATAATTGGAATCTTTGGCAAATAAACTTTATTACTTGCTACTTATTTGGGCTCACTAAACTAATTCATTTGTAATGTTATCACTTGCAAAATGCAGGAACACAGACTGAGCTAAATATTATGCAGAGGTGCCTTCTTAAAATAGGGCCCCCATTAGGGCCTTGGGGTATGATTGTTCACCCTCCTCTGATATCCCCATATATGCTACTATGTAAGTTAAAAGGGTGAAACACCTTTATGAGGAGTATCATTATGTTTCAAGTCAATCTAAACAAAAAGCCATTCATCAGGCTCAAAAGATGATTTGAAGTCATTTGTCCACACTGGCATTACTTGGGTGTCAATTACAAAATGTGATTCTGCAAAGTAGAGAAGGGAAGACAATTATCAAAGTTATATCAGATCAAGGTGGTCATGATGCAGCAACAAAAATCTTCCCAATTTTTTGTATAAATTTTTACCCAAACCAACCTACCACTCTGAAAGAATGTGAATGAGGTGTTCTCTCATCTATTTATCTAAGCGCTCACTGAAATCAAACCTCCTCAAAGTACTGGCCACTAGCTCAGCAGTGGAAGGTAAGTTGAGGCACGTTAATAGAGCCTTTTTGCTAGACTCAATCTTGTCTGTTACAACTCAGATGCAAAGAAGCGCTAAGACAGCAGATTACTCTGTAGTTGGTAACCCTCCATAAAAGATATGACACCTGTATTCTGTGTTGCATTCACTTGATTTTCCCTGATGCTCAATTAACTGGTACATTGTTTTTCAATTTGTCATTTATTGTTTAAAATAATGGTGTTTACATGTACAGGCATTTAAGACATTAACCTAAGTCCCTTAGTGACAGAGTGTGATGAAAGATGTATTTGAGGATATTTAACAGTAAACAACACCTGAGAGCATTTCAGTACCAAGGTGATGGTAGAGTATCACAGAAAACCAATGTCTCTTAAGAACTGTGGACACAAACAACGAGGTGGTAAGGGTCTGGAGGGAGGAGAGGAGGAGGAAAGCGAGCTGGAAGAGGTTAATGAGGGGGAAAGGAGAACCTATGTAATACTTTCAACAATAAATAACTTTAAAAATTTTAAAAAGAATCACAAATAGGTCATTTTCTGGTTGGTCACTATTCTACAGATTCAAAATATCTTCAGAGCCAAAACAGCGCACTGACTTTCAGGGAGAAAACTCTGCATCCCATATACTGCTGCTGCATGCGGATCACTCTCCATAGACAAGCCTGAGGGATCCTTACCCAGGAAGCAGCCCCAGTGTTGCCGGAAACAGGAAATACACCGAGGTGATGCGGGAGTTGGAGGCTTCTCATTCAGATCCGGTGAAACATCTGTCTCCTCAGGCAGAGGCCAGATAACCTCACTCATTATTCAGTTTGTACTCAGAGCAGAACAGTGTGGCCAGCTCTTACCACTTAGAAAAATTCGGATAGATTACTTCATCCTGACCCTAATTAAAACTTCTGGAAGTATAAGAAGACCTCTCAGAGGTCCCCTTAATGTCTCTGAAATGCAAGGAGGGATATTGTCCTAAACTCATTGGAGATTCCCTAGAGCAGTGGTTCTCAACCGTCCTAATGCCACAACCCTTTAAGACAGCTCCTCATATGGTGGTGACCCCCAACCATAAAATTATTTCCGTTGCTACTTCATCACTGTAATTTTGCTACTGTTATGAACTGTAATGTAAATATCTGATATGCAGGATGTATTTTCGTTGTTACAAATGGAACATAATTAAAGCATAGTGATTAATCACAAAAACAATATGTAATTATATATTGTGAAATATTTATTTCTAATTACAAATAAGTGAAATTTTGTCTTGAATCGTGGTGTAGCATGGGTAACAGTCTTCATATAACAACAGTAAACTACATTGCTACACTTTGCTAAACTGAGGAGCAATCTGTTGGTTCGTAAGACCATGGGATATAGGTGTTTTCCGCTGGTCTTAGGCAACCCCTGTGAAAGGGTAGTTCGACCCCCAAAGGGGTCGTGACCCACAGGTTGAGAACTGCTGCCCTAGAGTCTAAGCCATAAGCGGCCTAGAAAGGGATACAATCACAATGGGCTGAAAACACTAGGAACATGGTAAACTTCATGATCTGTCCTAAAATATGACCATACTTTGCAACCTATGTTTTTCCTCTTTGTAGCAAACTAGACTTGAATATTTCTCCACTGCTAAATTTGATTTTCTATATCTAATATCATTGGTTGCTTGCAACACAGACAAAGAAAAGCACTATTGTGGCACAGATACAATGCAATTATTCAAAATACATTGCTGTTCATTATATAATTTTTTCACTTTTTAAACTATGAATTATTGAATACTTAGTAATATAAGTGATTTTGTTACATGAAGGGATAAAATTATTACTCTAATATGGCTCTTATTTTTAGAAGCTTAGAAATAGAAGGGAGATGGGTACTTGAACAAGTGCCCAATGAATAAAACAGAGTTGGTAGTTCATAACAACTAAGAAAACGCAGAAATTACCTGCATATTTTATTCAGTGTGAGATAGAAATGACAGTTCCATTAACGGAGGACCTCTGTGGTGTAATAGAAAGAGAAGTGGGTTTTGGTGTCATACTACCAAAACCTGCCTTCACATCTGCATTCCATTGCCTATTGAATGGGTCAATGCGAGTAAATTGATCAAGTTATCTGATTATTTTAACCCATAAAATATGGGTACTAACTTCCAATTCTTGTGTCCAAGATGCTTCATGAAGTGTCTGGCCTATAGTAGGAATGTACTTTTTGGATGAGGCCAGGATAAGAAGCAAAGGAGGGGTTATCTGATAAGAAACTGAAATGTGGAGACAGAACCTCCAGAAAGCGGTGGAGGGGTTTGGCATCACTCATGATAAAGTAATGACAAAAGGCATGAAAGTAGGAGGAAAATGCCAACAAAGAGGATAAAGGGATGAAAAATTTAACTCTCAATTAAGTCTATAATTAGGGGCACAGTGTGAAATAAAAACAACAAAAAATGGAGAGAAACTGGAGCCAGAATGACAGAAAATGAAACAGGGTGCTACATATTGCAAAAGCCAAGGCCTAATAACATTCCAAAAAAAAGATCGGCAGAGGTTTGCTGGAGCCAGGTCACACCAGCTCCCCAGAGCCCACTGTTCACCTAGCCTCCCAACGCCATGTTCGGTGACATATTGGGACACTAAAGTCAGCCATGTTGGAGTACTGACACCTTGGAAATTGGCAACAGCTACAGTTGAAAAATAGGTTGTTAAACATCTACCAACATCCCAATCACCAAGGACATCCCTTTTCTGTTACTTCCTCTGCTAATCCTAACATCAAGTTATGTGGAAACCTGAAAGAAAACTGAAAAAAGACAGAATTTGAGCCATTACTCTTTGGAATCTTTGGAGAAGGCAGTTTAAAGAGAGGTGTAGGGAAGACTTCAGGAATGAATAGGTATCAAGGAACTAAAACGCACACAAAAAAATGAGTCGCATTTGGAATTTGAAAGTTAAAGAGACAAAGCTAGAAGAAGAAGCAGTGAAAAATAAAAGTATTTTTAAAAGGGAAAATATATAAAAGGTAATATTCTACATTGAAAAGGAAGGTTTGTTTTAAGTCCTAACTTTGCTAGATGGAAATTTTAGAGTTGTTGAGAATTAAAGTGACAGCATATATAAAACACTCAAGAAAAAAAAAAAAAGAATTAAATTCCTTTAAGCAGAACACCAAAGGGAAATATTAAAATTATTATGGAGCAGGGGTAAGTAATTAGGGGGCAAGTATCAAGAAAAAATTGAATGGGAACTGGATCAAAAATAAATGTTCTAGTTCTGTATCTTGACACACTGATAAAAATGTGGGGAATGATGTTTTCCTTTAATAAGCAAATGTCTGTCAGATATAGTAAAAATAACTTTTCTTTATTGAGATTTGCCTTAACAATGCTTGACAAAGTCCAGCTTTCATCAATGCAATAAACAGTTGTTTATGATATAGATATGACACTTGACATCAAGCCCTTAAAAACTTATATTTTATTTCTTTTGGCAGTTCTGATTATCTGATGTCATTTTAGTTTTCTTACTCAGCAAGTAAACATATATTATTAAAGGCAGCCGATACCGGTTTGGCTCAGTGGATAGAGCGTCGGCCTGCGGACTGAAAGGTCCCAGGTTCGATTCCAGTCGAGGGCATGTACCTTGCTTGCGGGCACATCTCCAGTGTGGGGCGTGCAGGAGGCGGCTGATCAATGTCTCTCTCTCATCGATGTTTCTGACTTTCTATCCCTCCCTTCCTCTCTGTGAAAAATCAATAAAATATATTTTTTTTAAAAAAAGGCAAAGACACAAGAGGTAACTTGAATATATTAACTAACTATGGACTTTATAGAGCTATGTTAAAAAAATACATACACATCAAGGCCACAAAGAATTCTAAACGGTGTGGTAAATTAAAGAGAAAAATGAAATAATTTTCTCTGGAAATGTTTGAATGAGTAAAATAAACAATATCCTTTCCAAGATAACCTAAGTTACGTCCCCCAAAAGCTGGAAATGAGTGGTGGACTGCCAGGACCTCTTCCAGGTTTATGTTATCATTTATCTACTCAGTGGTTTTAAAATAGTTCTTCTGTTCTTGCTCAATGTTATGATTTAAGGGAAAATATTCAGAAACTGCGCTAATGCTTTAACAAATCAAAAGGAAAGCGTGCTCCTGAGGATTTGCTTTAGTAGAATCATTCTTAACCACAAAATAATTCCGCTCAGCCGTCTCACTTCTGTCACAGATATTGGACCCTCGGTCATCATCCTTACCCCTCTACTCTTAGCTTTTTAAATGGTGACTTCATGGTGTTACTGGTTCAGCTGGAATCGGAAGCGTAAGGCTGATCAAAATGCAGAGTTGTTAATTTCTCATTTCTGGGCTTTGAGCTCTTTATGGAAAGGGCAACAGCATCAATAAGCATTTAATCTATCAGAGCCGAGCAGTTTTCCCAAGTCCCAGCATCTGTGGGGGAGGAATGTGTGTTGCTTTAGTTTATCTGTTAGGTACTAGAGGACAAACACCAAGGTGCAGGGGCAATGAAAAAGTGATAAATGGAATAACAAAAGAAAAGAAACATGGATATGCCGAAACCAGTTTGGCTCAGTGGATAGAGCGTTGGCCTGTGGACTGAAAGGTCTCAGGTTCGATTCTGGTCAAGGGCATGTACCTAAATTGCAGGCACATCCCCAGTAGGGGGCATGCAGGAGGCAGCTGATTGATGTTTCTCTCTCATTGATGTTTCTAACTCTCTATCTCTCTCCTTTCCTCTCTGTAAAAAAAAATCAATAAAATATATATTTTTTAAAAAAAGAAACATGGATAGAGATTTTAAAAATGAAGTTTTCCAAATCTAGAGTGCTTATTCCCAGAAGCCAGTAAGATTTTATATAACAATCAAGATAATGACATGCAACTTGAATAAAAGCAACTCAGATTGGAGCATAACAGCTATGTATTTCTTTTGAGCTTGTAAAATATGCATAGTATAAAGAAAGCAATTCGCTTTAACTACCTTTGGATAATTACATTTTACTACATTAAAGGATTAATAATCCACTTACTTTCCTCATAAAACTATAAAAGCAATGTTCCATTTTTAGTACAATTAGTTGCAGAGATATTAAGGCAAATTTGCCTTATTAATGCTTATTTATCATTTACAATTTCCAGGTAAGTCCTTCCAGCACCTATAATTGGTGAGTTCATAAATGTTGTTGAAGAGGAAGTCACCATTATCTTCGGGAGAGAATATTAAGAGTCTCTGTTTCCTCAGAGGGAAGATGATATTTGGTTAAAACCTGACATTGAGAGTCTCTTGGAAAAGGCTCTAAGACAACCAAGCTTTGTTTGTTCTAAGAATAGCCAACCACTTGGGATGCCAGGGGTTAAGAATGAGCCAGAGGAATATGGAAGACCCATTCCCTGTTAGTACATTTGCTCAAAATAGTACACACCCTAAAAAAAATGTGCTGGTCAACCACTCTCACAAATTCCTAGTTAGGAGGATTCCAGGCTGCCTCCTTGTCATCCAACACTCAACCTCCACCACAACCATACATTAGCAGAAACTCTGAACATCATAGTTTAAAGGAACGGGGCTTCTCTAACCCAGTCCTTCAATGTGGAGGTCAATGAGAGAAAGTACAGGGTGTGGCAAAAGTAGGTTTATAGTTGTGAGCATGTGAAACACACTTTATTCTTGTATTATTATTTATGAGTTACTGCATTATTTTCCATACAAACAACTGTAAACCTACTTTTGTCCCATCCTGGGTAGTGTTAAGAGCTCTGGATTTAAAGAACCAAGTTGTGGGTTTGAATCTAGACTTTGGACTTACTAGTTCTAGGATGTTGGGTAAGTTTCAAAACATCTCTACACCCTTACTTCTTCCTACTGTAAAATAGGGGTGGAGAGGAAGGGTACCGAAAGCCATAAAAGCTGTCAAGTGTACAAAGTAAACAGGTCCGAAGGGTCCTGGCACATAGTAGGTGCTTGATTAATGCAAATTGGAGTTTGTACTTGAAACAAAGTTAAATAACAAAGTCGTGGCCAAACATCTAGAAAAGGAATCCAGGTCACCTAGCCGTAACTCCAGGGCCATTTCACTAAGGTATTCCCATGAATCTACCTCAATATTAGGCAGTTTCAATAAGTGCTGATTTGTGTCTTATACTTAGGTGGACTTTGATTTTCTGAAATTCGTTATTGTTTGTGTTCCTTAATAAGCCTCGATATAAAAAAATCTAAATCAAGTATTAGTGTCTCAAAATCCATTCTAAAAATCTCTCCATAATATTTAACCTAATGTGATTATTATTTCTACTTGATATTCAGAGTGGTAATGAGACATTCCATGTATAATTAAATATCACAGGAATAAAATGCTTAACCCCCTTACTTTTACTGTGATCTCTTTTTTCCTTTGCTCCATCATTCCAAATAACGGGGTCTTTTGGAATTAAAGACTGTAGTTGCAAGACATAAAGTATTGTAAAAACTAGACAATAGTAATTTAAATATTATGTCACTATGTCAAATCTCTAGTATAAACAACAAAGATTTAGTGAGTTGTTATGTACACTGCTAGGTACATTTCCACATAATACTATCCCCTTTTTAAGGAAACTGCAAATATATGTCTTACTGAGAAGAACAGCAAACTATAGATTTAAGGGCCACCACAGACGCAGACAATGCCACGTGTTTGTAAGCAGAATCTGGGAGTTGCCACATGAGCCAAAAAAAACCCATACGAGTCCAAGGACATTCCTTTTATTTTTTGCAAGAGATATTTTCCAAGGAAAACGAAATGGTGTTAAGCCAGTAAGAAAAAGCTGATCAGCCAAGACTTTCTCTCATTTGTTTCCATGTATAACCATCTGCCAGTTTCTCAGAAGACAAGCCTTGAAATAACTGCTGACTTTCCCCTTACCTGCGTTCTTTCTATTGTTACTCTCAGCCATTTTACTAAAAATTACCATTCAGTACCTCATTCTCTTTCCAAAATCACTCAGCGTCACCCAGTTACCAAACTCACCTTGGCCTCTTAGTCAAAATAACAGATAATAATGTATTTAGTTATTACAATCTGAAAAACATCACTCCAAATATTTTACATATATCTTTTTAAAATTTTATTTATTTATTTATTTATTTATTTATTTATTTCAGAGAAAGGGAATGAGGGAGGGAGAGAGAGGGAGAGAGGAAGAGAGAGAAAAACATTGATTTGTTGTTCCCTTACATATGCATTTATTGGTTGATTCTTGTATGTGTCCTGACCGGGGATCGAACCTGCAACCTTGCTGTGTCAGCATGAAGCTCTAACCAAGTGAACTACCTGGCCAGGGCCACATATATTACATTTTTAAATCTCCAAACATCTGAGGAGTAAGAGAGTATAATTTGCCTCAAATTGTTGAGTCCTACAAATGTTAAGTAAATTTCCCAGGGTCCTAGAGCTAATAGATGGTAGAGGTGCAACTTGAATCCAGACAAGCATTCTTAACCTCTATGCTGTGGCAATCATTAGAGATTCTTTCCTCCACCAACATAAAATGTGTGTGTGTGTGTGTGTGTGTGTATATATATATATATATATATATATCCACATATCCCAATAATTATTAGAATAAACTCTACCCTCTAGCCCACATATCCTACTTAGTGGTCTTGAAAGGTCACCTAAGTCCCCATCTAATCCTCCAATTATTCAACGGCTTCCCATCCTTCAGAATTAGGCTGTGTTCCCTCCAACTTTGATCTTTTCCATTTAGTTAATTCTGAAGGAATTATCAGTAGAGCACAGTGGAAAGGACTGTGCATAAAATACCCAAATTTGAATCCTCATTCTGATACTTAAGACCCAAGTAACTCTGAATACCTTACACAAAGTCTTTCTCTTAGTTTGCATTCCTATAAAAAGTAGATTGTATAATGTCTTCCTCAGAAAGTTTGTTGAAATAAATGATATTGTAAAGAAAAAGTTCATACACTCAGTTCACACACAATAAATGGCACAACTATTATCATTCTTATTCTTAGTTTCGCTTTTTAAAGCATCTAACCATATACTGCTTTAAAAGTATAACAGTTCAAATATAACAGTTTATCACAACTCCCGGGCCAAATAAGATTTGGCTTTAGAGAGAAAAATCACATTTTTCATTGTCTGTGTTTTCTGTAACTCCTAATGCTCCAATGCTGAGAACTGAAATCCCTGGGGATGTGTTAAGTATGGATGCATTAAATACTGAGAGAAAATATATAGAGGGGAAAAAATACCAAACAAGCAGGAAGAATTCCATATAGAATTTTTTTTTAACTTATTGAACAATTAATAAAATTAGCTGATTGAGGTTGACCTACTCTCCTATTTCTTATCTGGACTTAGAATAAAGGGCTCTGAACACTGTAGAAGCCAGTGATAAATGAGGAAGGGCAGATTCTGGCTAGAAGATAAAAGTGTTGACCACAAAAAGACATAAACATACCTTGCCAGTTCTAAATCTATAGGCTTCTGAGAAGGAAAAAAAAAACAACAAACTATTACAATTAGAAATATTGACTGGCAGGTCCGATAAGAAATCAGCCTTAACTGATGGGTGCCTGTGGATGGACTGAGCATTAGAAAAGGAATCTTAAAGTGGGGAGTGAATTGTCAGTGTTCTTGGTGAGTAAGTGTCCTTACTGAATAAGATGGAAAGTGCATTGATCTATTCTTAGGCAGGGGGCAATGGGAGAGCGTTGCTAGGATATGGTCATAATTCCCGGAGGGCTAAATGAAGAATACCTAATTTAGGCCTGTGAATATCTAACCTCTGAAATCCCCAGCACTGCCCCTTGTAAAAACCCAACCGTTTTTAAAAATATGCTATTTTTTTTCTAATATTTTATTGATTCCTGTTTTGTTTAAATGGAAGGCTTAAATATCTTCAGAAAAACTCCAATTTTTACTAACTTTCACAGAAAAACCTTGGGAACAATTAAACATCTTCGCATAGCATAAGTGTCTAACAGCCATAGTTCAAGTTTCATAGTTCTGTTTTTGTGTAAAAATTGCAATGTCATTAGAAAAGTTGAGTAAGATTTATTAAAATTTAATTTAGGGAGATGATTAACTTAAAAAGTGATCTTCTTAAAATCCCCCGAGAGAGACTTTCCCTCCAATTTTATAAAAGAGGAAGAAATGGCCAAAATACTCAACAGAAATCTAACAGACATACTATTAATAATCTCCATTCTTTAATTGGCCTAAGGCTTGATGAAGATGTTCAGGCAAATGTTAGTAGTATCATAATTTGAAAACAGGTGACATGAGATGCTTAAATCCCCAATCTAACCACATCTACCAGTGCTGTCATTCAGCCACCACACTGGATTGGGAGTGGGTGTGCAGAGTGTAAAGCACAAGGACCCCCAAGTCAACAGCCTGCTCTCCAAACCTGTTCCATAACTTTCTCACTACGCATGCCTTTAAGCAAATAACAGCTTCCCTATATTTTAGATAATATTAGCGCCAACCTGTAAATTAAGTTAATCTTTGAAATGTTACCAGAATAGTGCCTGGCACAGAGTATGTGCTGGATAAATGTTAGGTACAATAAAAAGGGAAAAGGAGAAGTTGAAGAGAAAGGAAAGTGAGTGAAAGAGTCAGACTATAGGCATTGGAAAGATTCGGAATGTGTGCCCTCTGAAGTGGGAAGATAAAGGAAATAAGAGACCTTATTACCTCCCAATTCCACTTTTCTTCCTCTGAGGCCCCTACCTAGAACTAATATCAGTCTGTTTTCAAATGAACTACTTGACTTGTAAATTGATCATATTTAGGAATCATTTCCTTCCTGAGAGAAAAAATTATACAGCCATGTTTTTCCAGGGAGAATGAAATTAGCAGAGATTTACTTCTTTAGTTTAAGTGGCCTAACAGGTAAAGCTTCCCACAGTTTATTTGGGGTGGCTTTAGGCCAAAATATTATGGGTTATTTTTAAGAATTTAATAACATGGATCAGAATGATGACTGTTAGTATTAACCACAATAACTTAAGCATTAGCCCCTCAAAAGACACCTAGGGGCTTTCCTTTTTGCTTCTGAGGATTTATTAGCTTTGGCATAGGCTTAGTCATTTGTGATTCGGGCTGTGCAAATGTAAATAATGGAAAAGTAGGCCGTTTGGCCTCCATCAAGATTTGGGGAAAGACAAACTATAAACAACCACATTAGAAAGAATTCAGATGATTAACAAAGCTGAGAGAATAAATAACTCTTTGATAAATAACTTTCAACAAAACCTTTTTAAAAACAGACTAATTAAGAAAAAAAATCCTGCTTTCAATTAGACAATTTTTTAAAAGATTTTTTTAAGGGACCTTTTAGGTTTAAAGAAAAAGTGAGAGGAAGGTACAGAGATTTCTCATATACATTCTGCCCCTCATATGTATAGCCTCCCTATGCAACAACTCTCCTCAGAGGTTATAGATATATTTGTCACAATTGGTGAATCTACAATGATACAGCATAATCACCCAAAGTTCATAGTTTACATTAGGATTTACTCTGGGTATTGCGCATTCTATGGGTTTTGATAACTGTATTAGTGACATATTTCCATCTTTATAGTATCATTGCCCTAAAAATCATGTGCTCTTCCTATTCATCCCCCACTCCCAATCCCTGGCAACCACTGATCTTTTTATATCTTCATAGTTTTGCCTTTCCTAGAATGTCATATATTTGGAATCATATAGCATGTCGCCTTTTCAGGTTGGCTTATTTTGCTTAATAATATGCATTCAAGGTTCCTCCATGTCTTTTCATGAATTGATAACTTGTTTCTTTTTAGTGCTGAGTGATATTCCAAGTTCATTTTAACCACTCACCTACTGAAGGCATTAGTTCATTCAGTAAAATGTGATTTGCAAGTTGTAAGGCACTTCTTGGGGTACAGAGATAAATGTAGTCGAAGAGGAGGAGATACATCAGCCTCCAGCTACGCACGGCTGAAAGGTCTTGTTTAAGGGAGAGGTAGGCTCTCGGTTCCCAGAAGCCATGCTGCTGAGACCTTCACAGCACCTGCTGGGATTCAACTGACTTGATTTGATCCTTGTCCCTTCAAGGAAAAATTGTTTTGTCCTGCACACCCAGCTGGTATAGTTTCTTCAAAGTAAGAACATTTCTCCAGCTCTGTTAATTTCCAGATATACCCCCCAAAAGGAAGTGGAGAACATAGTTTCTGCCTCTTACCAAGTCATCACTAATAAAAGAGATAATCTTCCCTTAACTGAAATACGTATATTGAAAATGCTTACACTCATGTGAGAGAAAAATACAGAACGTTTTGTAGGTGCTCATCAGTGGAATATTTTTAAGTCATAAAAAATTGTCACAATTTATTTGCTGAATAGAGCAAATGTGTATCTAAATCATGCCTAACAGTATACATTTAATAATAAAAATTAAATGTTATTTAATATTTGCAACGATAAATATTTACTTTGTGTTATGTGCTGTCATTCTTTATTTGATGTCTGTAGTTTCTATTGTACACAAAACTGTCAGAGACAATGAAACTCTTAGAGAACTTTATCATTACCATCCACCCTCTTAATGCTTATTGTGACCAAATATTGTTTATCACAAATCACGTTAATAAGTACTTACCATTATATAATTTCCCCTTGCCCTGACTGGGTCCAATCTCCTTCCATCAAAGTTATGTTCTCTGCCTCAAGTTCTTCTAGGCCTGCCTAATAACTGGCTAGCTATCCAATTTGGTCAATTCATTTGATCAAAGACCATGTTAATATGCAATCCAATAAGACAAGCATCAATATATTTTACAGGCTCTCAATGCATATTTTAAAGACCTTTGAATAGTGATATGTGCATATTTCAGATAATATCAGTGATTATAGGAACTGTGACTTCAGTTAAGGGTCCTCTAGAACACAACCCCGATTTCCCCATGTAAGTGGTTCAGGCCTGATTACATTCGATTTACTTGGTCTGCAGTTTTTCACTGTTGAATGAGACAAACAGAAATATTACCTCTGCAGCAACGGCTCCAGCTTTTCCTCGGTGAGGTTTTTCGTAAGCCTCCACTTGTTGCTTTGTGAATCGCACTAGCTTCTGGGCTAGTTCCCTCCAGGCTTTTCCCAGCTTGACAGCGGAAGTCAGGAGCGCAGCCTCTTGGATGATATGCACTACTATCCCTTGGCAATCCATCTTCAGCAGGGCCTGCAGCAATAATCACTGTCACAATTAAAAGCAACTAGTGTGGGCTTTTCCCTAGAAATCCAATTTTTCATTACAGAGTCTAGAGACTGGCATCCTATTTTTCACCACACATATATTTGAGTTTCCTAAGTTTTAAAAAGGTGATTCACTTTTAGGCAAATCCAACGAGCACAGTACAGAGGACACAGCTGGGCTAAAATTAGAGGAGATTTAGGACTAACTCAGTGGCTAATTATAGGGCCTGGGGTTAACCACTTAACTAATATGTTTCTTAATATCTTTAACTGCAAAAGGAGGATGTTCAGCAAGACACTTCTAAAGACACCCTGAGGTCCTAAGGGTCTATAATTGACCAATTCAGGAATGATAATTCACCCTTCAAAAAATAATTCCTTTCCTTATCAGAGGATTGACTACAGTATTTCTCTGAGGAATGAACACAGTGGTGCGATAAATGTTCAATTTTTCATCAAAATGTGATTTAAAAATTCACAGAATTCTGACATTGAATAAAAAAGACACTACCACAACTTTGAATAAAGCTATTGAAAATAATAACTCTTAAAAAATTAACCCTCTCCTTTCATCACCGGTGTAATTGTGCCTAATGAAAGCACAAGGTATTAAAGATAAAACATTTAGTCTTCTATAATGCAATATGGAAAATCATCAGACTCTTTTTCCTTAATTAGGCATCTGAGCCTTGTCCATCATTACACATTTCAAACAAGTCCATGAGTTTCTCTTTTGCTTTGAATGTATTTTTAAAATATTGGTTTAAATCTATCTATATTTCTTTTTTGTTCAAATAAGAAAAAAAATATGTTGGGTGGCCCCTCATCATTTAATGGCACTTAAAAACATTGCCTCTCATTATAAAACAATAAGTAAAAGTGAATGACCAAATAAGTCAACTATTAAAGTCCATGGATGGTTCTTTCCCATGGAACCATTAGAAGGATGACCCATGGTCTTTATACTAGTACATAGACTATATATTGGCCCATGTATTTATAGTGAGGATTTGTAATTACAGGGAGAAGTGGTACTGAGCCATTAGACCCCGGGGTTCCTTTACTAAACTGTGGAGTAGGATTAGCAATGTTTATCCCAGTTCCTTGTTTCAAAAGGAAAAATCTGCACTTAGAATTGCAAAACCCGAGTTTAAAGACCAGCTCCACATAGTACAGGACTTTAGGTAAATCTCAAAATATCTCTATGTAATGATTTCTAAAATAAATATAGCATTAATAACACCCCATCTAATTTCCTATAATCATTATGAAAGCTGAAGCAGAGGCTCAAGTACTTTGCAGAGTATCAAGTTTCAAGTATATAAGGACAGTCAGTCTCAATGTCCAGAGATGACTAAAGGGTTTAGAACTCATAATCTTTATCAGCTCCAATTCAGCTATCCAATCCCCAAATTAGGATACAATCCAAGAAAAATGTATACTTATTTGCAAATTAAGTTTCAAGAGGTGGCCTCTATACCGTATATTCCGTCATCTTCTAATCAGACAATACACCTAAGCCCCTTCCATCCGGAAATCCTGAAGGCTCCCTGGGGCACCCTGGGAGTTTTTAGGAACTACACCCTTGAATAAGCTCTCCACCAGTGCTGTCTAGTTTGTCACCAAAGCTATTCATGATCACACATCAACACAGTCAGGTTTAAACTTTCAGACCATTTGGCCAATATTACATTTTTTTGCCACTAAGTTCAACAAAGCAATTTTCAATTCAAATCTTCCATCAGTACATGGGCTATGAGAGGTAATGAGCTACTGCAAAATACATGTGCAGCTTTGACCTTGTAGGTCAGCCAATGACTCTAAATGCCCCAGGTTAAGTGATGCTGCAGCAAATCGCCATAAAACTATACATTAAATTGCATAGGGGACTTTTAAAATTTAACCCTTTCAGTATCACTGTAGAATCGTCAAAATAATTGAAAGAGGAGAAATATTTTAAATATTCATATTTCTTTATTATACCCTGAGTGGCCAGATTATTATGATCTCTCAATGCATAATAATCTGGCCACTCAGTGTATTTGTATCTCAAATGGGCACCAAAAGTATTTTAGACTTTTGCTGGAGATCAACCACCTGTTTGCCCTGAGCTTTCTACCAGCCAGTGAAAAGGATGATCAGGTGCACAATTTATAGTATCTTTGATATCAAATAAATGAGGTACTTGAGAGAAGTACACTGAGTGGCCAGATTATAATGCGTTCAGAGATCATAATAATCTGGCCACTCACTGTATAAATTATTGTTAATGTCATTGAATAAACTCCTCTCCAAAAATTTATCTCCTAATTTTGTACCTTGATTAATACTTTGCTCCTCTATAAGAACCTGCCTCATCTACATGTTCCACTCATCTCTTACTGTATACCAACCTTACACAGTTATAATGGTATTTACTACACACACCAACACACATACTTAAACATTTTTATACACACACAACTTTATTCCAGAAAGACATAGTGGTTTTAAGCATGGTTTTAGCATCAAAAGTGTTTAAATCTCATTTCTGATACTAACCAATTATGGACCCTAACTCCTCAAGACTCAATTTCCTTCTTCTACAAGATGAAGACTAGCTATACCTACTCCAGAGAGTTGCTATAATGACTGAATTAGATAGTATTGATAGAGTGTACAGCACAGTGCCAAACATATAAAGAACCTTAGAGTAGTGTTTATTATTATTATTATTATTATTATTACTACTACTACTACTAGTGACCTGGTGCACTGATTCATGCACATTGAAAGGAAATTAATTAGAAGGTGGTCGATGGGGCAGGACTGGGAGAGACGGGCCGGACATGCTCTTGAGCCTACCTCCTGCAGTTCCTCCCTGGCGGGCTGCACCTGGGGTGGCGCTGTGGCTGGAAGGGCGTTTGTGGAGTAGTGAGGTCCCTCTGGCATGTGGGTTCCTCAGCCTGACCTGCAGCGATCGGGCCAAAACTGGCTCTATGACATCCCCTGAGGAGTCCCAGAGTGTGAGAAGGCACTTTGCAAAGTTGCTGTTGTATTGGGTGTGGAATGCAAACACAAGGGTGCAGTAAACCAGATTTGGGCCTGACAGTGCCCCAGCAATAACATAACCCATGATAAGGAATCATGCAGCCCTGTGAGGAATTGGGTTCCCTCCTTTCTGGTTTCAGGGTGCATCATCCGAGAACCACTGCTACCAAGTCACTGCAGCTCGGCAGCTCCTGCATTGAGCACCTGCTCCCTGGTGCTCAGTGTGCATCATAGTTACCAATACGACAGACACTTAGTATATTAGCCATATATATATGGAGAGAGAGAGAAAGAGAGAGAGAGAGAGAGAGAGAGAGAAGAGGCCTGGTGCATGAATTCATGCACTAGTGAGGCCCCTCATCCTGGCCTGAAGGATTGGGTTGAAACTAGCTCTATGATATCTCCTGCGGGGTCCCAGATTGTGAGAGGGTACAGGCCAGGTTGAGGGACTCTACCAGTGCACAACTGGGGCCGGAAAGATATGCAGGAGATTGGCCAGCCTGGGAGGGATTTGGGGAGGGTTCCAGGGCATGTCCGGTTTGTCTCACTCATTCCCAATCAGCCAGACCCCAGAAGCAAGCTAACTATGGTGGTCAGAGCATGTCATAATGAATGGTTGAGCAGACATAGCCTATCATTAGCATATTATGCTTTGATTGGTTGAACAGATACCTGAACAACTAGATACTTAGCATATTTGGCTTTTATTATATAGATTATTTATACTTTCACATTTTAGAAATTTTTAGAAGTATGCTCTTGATTTTTTTGTTTTTTATAAAATATAAAACTTTCCCTTTAAGGCAAAATAGTTGGTCAACTTCTTTATAACTCTCTCTGAGCCTTGAATGTAATGTGGAGAAAAAAAATGATCCTATGAGTCCTACTAAAACATGAGGATTAAGAAGAGAATAAGCAATGTTATTTTGGGGTTATGATGAATCACATACAGAAGAAGAAGAATATTAAATTGCTAAAGTAAAGGACATTGATTATATGTTTTTTGAAAACCACTAAAAAGCAGACCTATAGCAAAGGCCAAGTTCATTAGTTTTGTTTCAGTTTGCTCTCATTCATGTAATTGGAATTTCTGATATTTTAAGAGTTATCCAAATATTTGGGAGAGAAAAAGAATTTCTTAACTATTATGCTCTAGTACAAACAGAAACTTTAATCTTCCTTTAAAAGATAATCCTATGGGACTAGTTTCTGGATCTAAGAAACTAATTATATGTTCTTACAGGAAAAGATATATATATATATATATATATGGTAAAGTGACTTCAAATTATTTGAGAATGCTAAGAATTTTTTATCTTCTTTCATGAGTTTAGTTATAAATATCACGAAATTAATAAAGTTTTCTATGGTAAATTAATTACTGTGATCAAGCAATACTCACCACAACAAGCTCATAAAGAAATTTTCTGGTATTCTTGTCTCCATGGCAATCTTCCTTTAACTTCTTTAAAACATAAGAAACTTTTTCTGATTCTTTGTCTGCATGTGTTTGTTCAAAGCCTTCCAGTGACAGATATGAGTAACCCAGGACATCAGCTAAAACTTTCCAATCGTGAACTTTTTCTGACACCAACGTCAATATAACCGAATAGATATAAGTCAGTTTTTTAAAGGGCAGGACAATTTGTTCAAGAAGGTTCCTGGTGGTGAAGACACGATCTGACATTGATATTACTTGCTCTTTTGCAATCACCTTGACATTTTTGCAGTGTACAAGTCCAATCTTACCTCTCAGGACTCCCACGTACCATTCTTTCACTCTGGACTGCCCAATGGCTTTTACCTTACCTTCTCCAAGAAGAGCTATCGTGTCCCCTTTGATATATTCAAGTAAGTAGTCAATCCTGTTTTGTCTTAGCACTGTCTTCAGAGCCACTCCATATTTGGTAAAGTTTAATTTTTTGTCTTGAAATGCCGGGTATTTAACATGCACTACTGGTAACGAAGAAGCAAACTTGCTTTCCTTCTCCTTCTGCAAATTACCTGGCAGATTTAAGTGTCTTTTTAGGTTTGGGGCTGGATCAGGTGTAGTGATAAAGAACTGTGTCACTGGTCTACCATTGGGAGGCCCCAACTGAACCTGGAAAACAAACAAGTGCATTTTTCGGGAGTCCACCAAAGAAAACAAAAACTGTTGATGAACTACTTGACTTGCTTGCAACTGCTTTTGTTTAAGTTCTTTTCTCCTTCCTTCTGTCTTTACTTCAAAACCAGGATCACACGAAAAAACAGAAATACTTAAATCTTGTGGCTTGTCAAGTAAGAATGAATGCTTCCCCCAGAGCTGAAACACAACTGGAGAGGTGTTTTTTCCACCCTTCTTAATATCCGAGATGGTAAGCTTTCCCGGCATGTAACTGTGCCCACAGACTGTGAAAACAGTAGTGAAGCTGGGATGGATGTATTTGGGCCCATAAATTCCAATTGAGGTCGTTTTGTGGATATAATCCCAGATGGTGGCAGCTGGTGACTGAGCAGCTTTAGCTTGGGCAGCAACCACGAGATACATCACATGACTCAAATCTATCAGCTTGGCTTGGATGGTGTCTTTATAAATGTAGCAGTTGTTCAACACTGTGAAAGGGCCTTCTTTCCTCAGGCTGTGCAAACACACCATTTCTGTCATGACTTGGCTGAAAGGGTCCTTTCTCACTTCAGCCCCGATTTTCATCTCCAGCAAAATGGCTTCCATTGTGTTAAGGTTGCCTAACATGATTTCCAACAGCGGGCTTACAGTGCAGGAAAGATCATGATTAAGCATTGGTGGAGGATCCAGGAAAACCCTTAGCGATACCTCTTGGAATTCACCCACAGCTACATGACCTGGGGGCACGTGAACGGTGATATCTGATTCAGGTAATTGTACCGACCCTCCTTGGTGGTTTAATTTACAAACTACCACAGTCTCCGCAACCTGTGTTTGGGCCCATCCAGGACTCTGATTCATTATATTCAAATCCAGGCAGGAGCGGGCCAGCTGGCGTTGACTTAGCCAAGCCATTTTATAAGCCTCTCGATCATTTTGAAGCCATTCTAGGTCGTGTTCCAGGATCTGGGCATGTGCGGTGTCATCTAACATGTTCAAAAGTTCTGAAACACTTTTAGATCTCACCGCTTTCCTTGACAAAGACTGCCTACGCCACTGATGCGCACCCAGTTCATCACCAGAGGAATCCAAAGCATTTCCAGTTTCGATTTCTCTTAAAAATAGAAAAGGATCTTCCTTCAAGATGGAAATATTATCTTTCTTCTGGTTCTTTCTTAGCTGAGTTACATCATCCAAAAATGGGTTGGAGGCAGACAGTTCTTTCCAGAATGGATTTGTAGCTTTGGAAACATTATTGCTGTGAAGTGTGAACGCATCTGGCCAATTGAGAAGCAAACTTGAGTCTGGACATTTGTGGCATTTTAGCAAAAACAAAGAAAAGAAACGAAAGTGAGTGTCATTCTGAGATACAACTAAGATTAATTTTCAGTATAACTTAAAAATTCAAAACTTTTTATTTTGCTTTTTTTATTGCCAGTATAATAGGGACTGAAAGATTAATGTTAAATTTGGGTAATTTTTCATGCTGTGAGGAAATGGAACTAGTTCTACCAGTTCATTTTGACCATATATCATGCTTTTTATCTTAAGACATAATGATTTTTAAATAAATAAATGTTTAACAATTTAGATATCAATTTAACACATTTCCTTCAAAAGGACTCAGACTAAATATACTTATGCCTTATAGTTTTGTGTTTGACTTTCACAAAAGAAAATCTCTGAATAAACAGAATAATTCAGTTAATTATCCAGATTTTTTTCTAAACATTAAATAGTTGGTCTCAATATATCTAGATTATTCATTAATTTTTTTCTTTTCTTATAATACTCAATATGTGAAAAATATCAAATATATGTTAATTAAAATAATTAAAAAATAATAAGCCAAATAGTGTATTTTTCAGATTATTTCCTGATAACTTTGTTGAAAAATTTTAATAATATCAAAGTTTTGCCAGCATGGCTCAGTGGTTGAGCATCAACCTATGAACCAAAAGGTCTTGGTTCCATTCCCAGTCAGGACACATGCCCAGGTTTCAGGCTGAATCCCCAGAGTGGGGTGTGCAGCAGGCAGCAGATCAATGATTCTCTCTCATCATTGATGTTCTTATCTTTCTCTCCCTCTCTCTTCCTCTATGAAAGCATTAAATACATATTTAAAAAGTTTTTCATATACAATAAACATCATATTAGGAATTCATTCAGCTTTGATTTTCAAATTCAACATGACAAAGAACAGGTTTACCACTATGAAATAAAAACATTACTTTGAAAAGAGAGTATTTTAAGAACAGCAACACATTAAAATAGTCACATATCAACTGTAAAGAATTTCTACATATCTCACAAATATTGAAGTCCTTTTTATGTGGAGAGCTACTTAGACTTAGTCATTTCTCAATAAACAGTGGTAATGATTCTGTGGACACTGTGAGCCTAGTACTTACTGCTTTAGGGAAAAATAAAAGCCAAGAGGCCAGCCAAAAGAGAAAAATGAGTTTGACTAAACTGTCAGACTTTCTTCTGTTACACACACACACACGCACACACCTATATATATGTGTGTGTGTGTGTATATATATATATATATATATATATATATATATATATATATATATAGAATAGTCAGACTGTTTATAGAATTACTAAAGGTCTGAGGCATGAAATTCATGCATGGGGGGGAGGGTGTCCCTCAGCCCAGCCTGCACCTTCTCTAGTCTGGGACCCCTCAAGGGATGTACGACTGGGCAGTCAGACTGACAAACGGGCAGTTGGACAGACATACAGGCAGTCAGACATCCTTCTCACATGCCTCTCACAATCTAGGCTCCCAACTGCTTGTCTGCCTGCCTTCCTGATTGCCCCTAACTGCTTCTGCCTGCCAGCTTGATCATCCCCTAACCACTCCCCTGCCAGCCTGATTACCTCTAACTCCCCTCCCCTGCAGTCCCGGTCATCCTTAACTGCCCTCCCCTGCAGACTTAGTCCCCCCAAACTGCTCTCTTCTGTAAGCCTGGGTCCCTCCCAAATGCCCTCCCCTGCTGGCCATCTTGTGTCCACATGGGGGCAGCCATCTTGTGTGTTGGAGTGATGATCAGTTTGCATATTACTCTTTTATTAGATAGGATAGAAGCCTGGTGCATGGATGGGGGCCAGCTAGTTTGCCCTGAAGGGTGTCCTGGATCAGGGTGGGAGTTCCCTTAGGGTGTGGGGTAGCCTGGGTGAGGGGCCTGTGGTGGTTTGCAGGTAGACCACGCTCCCCTTTACCCCCCCCCCCCCGCCTGCAACCCAAGTGGAGGCCCTGGTATCTGGAATTTATTTATCTTCTATAATTGAAATGTAACCTTGAGCAGAGCCAAGCCTCCTGCTCACTCCATGGCCACAGCTATTTTTGTTGGGATTTATTTATCTTATATAAGTGAAACTTTGTGGCCTTCAGTGGAGGCCAAGGCAGGCCAGGAACTTGACTTCCTCCATTTCCAGGTAAACCCAACCCTTCTGCTTGCTCCATGGTTACAGCCATCTTAGTTGGGTTAATTTGCATACTTGCTCATGATTGGCTGGCAGGCACAGCTTGTGTGTGTAGCAGAGGTACAGTCAATTTGCATATTATTCTTTTATTAGATAAGATTATCTTGATTGAAATAAGTTATTAGTGGCATATATTAAAATTTAGAAGATACATTTTGAAAAAAAAAGTTCTATTTCTCCTATTTCCACACTTATATCAATCCAGTCACATCTAACTCTTAAAACTACTTTTTCTCTAAGAATAAATTTAGTCTTTTTATGCTCTATAAAGGTTTCATAGCTCACTCCAACCTCTAGAGATGTCTTAAACTCCCAAATTCATTATGTATTTACTGCATATGACACTCATTTAATAATGAATTTTGCCTCCCCATAATATTTATTGTAATTTGTTGCCTCTACTATTTTACTCTTTTTAATGATAGTATAAATATTTCTATGATAATGTGGGTATTTTCTAATTCTTTTCATCTTTTGTAGAACTTTTCAGAGGTAGACTTACAACAGCTGCTGGTAATGGATGAAAACATCACAACAATTATACATTTCCATACCTGTGATACTGCAATTTTTTGATGATTTTTGGCCTTCCATGTCAATTAAATTTCCTTCAGATATGCTTTGTGAAATTCATACTAATCAAAAATGTTTTTTTCACTGGTTAACATTTTTCCACCTACAAAGTGAAAAATAGACCAATATTAAGCATATACATATTGGCAGAGAAACCAAACTCAAGGTAATCACTCATATTTAAATAGAAAAGCACATATAAAAATACTGTTCATAGGTCTTCTCTTTCTGGTAGGATGCTGGAGTAGATAAGTGTCAACACTCCATTGAAAAATATTCAGATCCTAGATTAATGCAAAAAGGAAGATCTAGAAATGTATTTGTAATCCTACAAAAAAGTATTAATGAAAATTCCAAGGATAATCTTTTTGAACGTAAAGTGCAAATTTCAATAGACATTCTTTGTTTGATGATTAGAAGACAAAAAAAGTCACAAAACTGGAATTCTTTCCCAAATCCTTCTACACATTCAATTCAGTTCTAAAAAAAAAAAAAGAAAAGAAAAAGAACAACAACACACAATGTTATGTGTATATAACTTATGACATATATGTGTGTGTGTGTTTGTAAGTCCTTATGTTATTTTAAAATATATATATTATACCTTGAGAATATTATGATAATTGAAATAAGTCAGTCAGAGAAAAAACTAAGAATCATATGACTTCACTCTTATCTCTCTATATAAAAGCCTAATATGCAAACTCCCTTGGGAGCTTGACTGGGGGACTGGGAGCTCAATCGCTCGCTATGACATGCAATGACCACGAGGGGACAGCACAGAATGAAAGAAGTCCCCAGCTAGTAGCTGGGGATGGGAGGCTCCGGCTGGCAGCCAGCAGCTGGCATTCGGGGGGAGGAAAGCCCTGATCAGTCCTGATCTCTGGCCAGGCATAGGGACCCTACCTCTGCATAAATTTCATGCACCGGGCCTCTAGTGTGGGATATAAAACTGAAACTCATAGACACTGTGGAAGTGTGTTACCAAAGGAAAGGGGGATGGGAGACTGCTAAAGGGTAAAGGGAGGTAAATATATGGTGACAGAAGGTTATTTGACTTTAGGTGGTATACACACAATGTGATATACAGATCACAGAGCATAGAAATGTACACTTAAAAACCTATATAACCTTATTACCAGTGTCACTCCAATAAATTTAATAAAAACTAAAATTAAAAAATATCACAAAATAGAAAAAAAATAAAGCAAAGGACTAATATTCAAAATAATCCAGAAGAAGATCACAAAAGTAATGTGTACCACAGATACCAGCATTCATTGTAAATAAGTGCTGAATAAGACACTATGAAATTGGATAGAATTAGACTAAGTACATAAAATACTCTCAGAAGCAGATGTACCCTCATAAGGGAAAAAATAAGAGAAGATATACCCAGTACATATGACTAGAAAAGATAAAAGGTCTAAATTCCAAAATATATCAAGATTTCTACAAATTACTAAGCAAAATAAAAACATTATAGAAAATTTTGGAGATAAAATATCTGAACAAGCATTTCTCTCAAAAATTAAACACCATTACCCCTAAAAATATAAAATATGCTCTATTTGTTAATAATAAAGGAAATGCTAAATAAAACTACATAAGATACAATTACCACCAATCAAATGTGCAAAAATATTTGAATCTGGCAGCACCAATTATTGGCAAAGATGTCAGGCAAAATGGATTCCTATACACTTTTATTGGAAGTATTAATAGGCACAACCGCATAGAAATCAATCTGACATTGTCTAAGAAAGATGCTTATAGCCTAGTACCCACAATTCCAATCCCATTTATTTATTCTAGTAAAATCATCTATATGTTCATTAGAAGAGATATACTAAGTGTTCATTATATTAACAGAAAAGTGAAATCAACCATAATATCCTTTGTTATATGAATAGATAAATAAATTATGTCTTAATATACAGTAGTACCATGTAACTATGAACACAGATAAATTACAACGAAAACTATCAAAAAGTATTAAACTGAAATTTAGCCAAGATATTTAATGCTTTTGTATGCAATTGTAAATGAAATTGTTTTTTAATTTCTCCTTTTGGTTATTCATTATTAATGTATAGGAATACAACTAATTTCTGAATATTAATTTTATATCCTACTAAAAAGTTTTTTAAAATCAGATTTTACAAAGAGCAAAAATTAATAGCAGCAATGAGACATAAGTAACCTACATGATCAAATAGCTGGTGAGTGATTAACTCAGAAATAATTACTCATACACAGTACAGAAACCCTATAAATTTATAACTGAATGTTTTAACTGCTTGTCAGACTCAAGTACTATATTCTGAAACTATCACCTTTTAGTTCAAATTTATTGTCATGCTAATTTCCTCATTTCTCGATCTCCTTCATGTGTTAAGCACGTCTTTCAATGTTGACTCTTCTTTTTTGTCATATTCATCTTTCAAGTGTTTGACATTTTATTTCCAGGAACTTTATTTCATTTTTTAAAAGAAATCAAGCCTTTTCTTGTATAAAGAGCAAATTAAATGAAGAGAAGATGGAAAGAGGAGGAAAGAAAAGAAGAGGAAAGACATATTTTCCAAATATGATGAATAAGCAAATGCAAAACTTATCTCAGAAGGTGCCATATTTTAAAACATCAAATGGGGCAATAGCAGTTTTTTTTTTCCTTTGATAGTTGAAACTACACGGATTGGGCAAAAAGCCAAATTATATAATATGCAATTTGCACTGAAACCTCAAGTTTCCTGGCAGATCTTCAAAATTCTGTGGTTGATTTTACCAAATATAATGTCAAAATCTAAGAGTCCTTAGGACAGCAGAGGTAACTAAGACTTTGAGATAGAAAAACTAAGTTCACATCCTTCAACAAAATTAAGCAAATGAAATATGAAAAAATAATTAGATGCAAAATTATATTTCAAAAAGAAAGTACATTTTCAATTGAAAACCAATTTAGATGGATCTACCTAAACTCTAATTTCTTGTGGAGAAACGGGTAGAGAAAATTTATACCTAGCATTCCTTTGAGATAAATAACCCTTGATATAAAAAACTAGAGGCCTGGTGCATGAAATTCATGTACGGGAGTGTGTGTCCCTCAGCCCAGCCTGCATTCTCTCCTATCTGGGACACCTCAAGGGATGTCCAATTACCCATTTAGGTCTGATGCAGGTAAAATTGGGCCTAAATGGGCAGTCGGACATCCATCTCACAATCCACAACTGCTGACTCCCAACTGCTCACCTGCCTGCCTTCCTGATTGCCCCTAACCACTTCTGCTGACCAGTCTGACCACCTCCTTAACCACTCCCCTGCCAGTGTGATTGATGCCTAACTGCTCCCCTGCCAGCCTGTTTGCCCCTAACTGCCCTTCCCTGCAGGTCTGGGCTTCCTCCCCCAACTGCCCTTCCCTGCAGGCCCAGATACCCACAACTTTCCTTCTCTGCAGACCTGGTTCTTCCCAACTGCCCTCCCCTGCTGGCCTGATCACCCACAATTGTCCTCCCTTGCAGACCTGGTCCCTCTCAATTGCCCTTCCCTGCTAGCCATCTTGTGGTGGCCATCTTGTATCCACATGGAGGCAGCCATCTTGTGTGTTGGAGTGATGGGCCTGGTCCACGGGTGGGGATTGGCTGGTTTTCCCTGAAGGGTGTCCTGGATCAGGGTAGGGGTTCCCAGGGGGCATGGGTGGCTTGGGTGAGGGACCTGTGGTGGTTTGCACACCGGCCACGCCCCCTGGCGACCCAAGCAGAAGCTCTGGGATCTTCTATAATTGAAACTTTGTAGCCTTGAGCAGAGACCAAGGCAGGCCAGGGTAGGCAGAAATCTTGGCTTCCTCCATCACCAGGGGCAACTCAAGTCTCCTGCTCCCTCCAGCTCCATGGCTGCCACCATTTTGGGGAGGATTTATTTATCTTCTATAATTAAAACTTTGTAGCCTTGAACAATGGCTTGGGCCCATCAGGGCAGGCAGAAAACTTGGCTTTCTCCATTGTAGGGGAAATCCAAGCTTCCTCCTCTCTCTGTGGCCACAGCCATCTTGGTTGGGTTAATTTGCATACTTGCTCCTGATTGGGTGGTGGGCATGGTTGTGGCTGTAGCAAGGATATGGTCAATTTGCATATTACTCTGTTACTAGATAGAATAGTTATAATACAGTCAAAACAGTTAGGAATCCTCACCCACATAAGCACCAGGAATGGTGCCTTATGGCAGCTTTGATCCTAGAGAATCATAATATCTCATAAACAAAGGCATAAGTTGATGATTAGCTAAAATTCTTTCTCATCATCCAAGCAGATCTTCACTGTCCTTTAAGCCAGTGGTTCTAAATCTCAGCTGTACCAGAACCACCCAGAGTGCTTGATCAACACCATTTGCTGGACCAATCCCAGTATTTCTGATCTTGCACCCAAGAATTTGCATTTATAACAAGTGACCAAGTGGTGTGATACTGTAGTGTTGGGGCCATGTTTTGAGCACCACCTTTTGAAAAACTCCATGTTAATTTCTTTCCCTGGCTAAGTGGATTTCTCCCTATTCTCTCACTGCACCCACTAGTCTCTTTCTCCCAATCTTTTTATGTACACACCACACACACACACACACACACACACACACCCCTCACAAGAACCTTATCCTAAATCTGATTTTTTTCCCTATGAATACAGGGAGAACTGGTATAAGAGGAAAGCCCTTGACCAGAAGGCCCACCTGTGAAGGGCAGTGCTTATTTACATGGGTGCAAATAGCTAACCACATTTATCATTTCCCTGTGTTTTCTTCCAATTAACTCTATATTCACTGCCAAGTGCTGTCCTAAATAGAAAAGTTTAAAACTTTGTCTAAAGAAGCATGAGTCAGTCTTTGTTGGAATGAGTAAGTGGGAAAAGAGCAGTCTTTTCTCACTTACTCACTTAATTGGGGACAACATTCTTGACAATATGCCTTTTATAACAAACTTATTCTGATTCTACATGATTCATTAATTTTTCCATAAAAGATGAATAAAATTTTGCTTTTCATTTAGTTTACAGTTTAAACTAGGCCTTAAGTAACTGAGAACATTCACCAATTGTACAAATTAGCACAAAATCTCGGAATTTTTGCGGGGGAGAGGTGTGAGTTTACAAAATAATAACCAGGGGAGCAATACTGTTTAATAGAATTCTTTCTTTAAAATGTGTTATTTTGAACTCATATTTATGGTGGTTAGTACATAGTAAAAATTGCTAATTTTAGCTATACAGTAGGTTTGAAGTATTTTCCAAATAGTCCTTGAATACCTCAGATCTCCTTTATGTTTCTATATGTACTATTTTTAACTCTTGGCCTATGTAATATTAAAAGTATCACAATGCTTTTTTAAAAATATGTTTATTGATTTCAGAGAGGAAGTAAGAGGGAGAGAGAAACATCAATGATGAGAGAGAATCATTGATCTGCTACTTCCTGCAGACCCCCCACTGGAGACCGAGTCTGCAACCCAGGCATGTGTCCTGACCAGGAATCGAACCATAACCTCTTGATTCATATGTTGATGCTCAACCACTGAGCCATGCTGGCCTGGCACTCTTATAGGTGACAGCACATGCTAACATGTCAGAAGAGCAAATATTGGAGAGGTGGACTCCTTTATTTCCTGAAGGCCAAACCTAACCAAATTGCTTGGCATTCCCTTGTATATATAACTGCCCGAGGGGATCACAAAGGAATTATAACCAACTGATGATGCTCCTCTGGTGTGATTTTACTGGATATTATGATGGTGTGTATGGTCTTATTGGATGTTACCCTGGTGCATCTTCTGATGGGCAAATGGCATTCTCTGATTGGTAGTGTATATACCCACCACCGGTTTATCACTGGTCATTGTTACTAAAGATTTAAAATACCTAACAGGAAAAATGACAAAAGTCACCTTTATTTAAAAAAAAAAAAGCTTTGTAAGATTCTCCAAGGACCCTGGTGGATTAAGCTGTATTAGCAATGTACAATAATTTTAATGATGCCTCCAATCTTGGTAACTCAAAACATTCTGTCAATATGTTATCTTGTTAATGTAAGTATGTCAAACTGTCTGTCATTTCCTTCATACTCAGGATCTTCCCATTACTGGCAGAATTGAAATTTAGGAAAATTATAATAATTGTGCAAGATAACATCATATTAGTGGGCACAAATGAGAAACAGAGAAACACAAATCAGAAACAGTAGATCATGTCCAGCTTAATGATGTAGCCAAAGAACCTTCCCAGAAACCTCATTCTGGAAGAGAACATGTAAGGACTCTAACCAGATTTACAAAAGGAACATTTCAGGGCTGTAAAAATAACAAACAAACAAAAAAATCAATTATAAGGATTATTATTTAGTGAGTTCTTCCTCTATTCCCAGTACCATGCATGAATTTTCTCATTTATACTTTGCAACAATTCTAAAAAGTTTCTTCTATCATTGTTTCTCTTTTAAAGGTAAAGAAATCAGGTTTAAGGGATTTATTTGCCCAGGATTGTATAGGTATTAAGCAGCAGAGCCATGGTTTCAATTTAGAGATACGAGACTCTAGAGAACAAGCTTTTGAAACCTGCACTGCGCTTCCTACGCGTAGGTCAGACCTTCCCTTCCAAAGGAAGTGAGATTTGGGACTATGCTCTGGGCTGATTTCCGGGAAGCATCAAGCCTCATTGGCAATCCTAGGAGATCTTCAAGTTCACAGCAGGAGATCTACACCAAGTTCAGAGCAGGGCTCACAACATGAACGTGTGATCTGTGCAGTCACACAGGGTCGCATTCTCACAGAGGTTTTATGCTTGGTGTAATACTCTGCTGTTGCCATCTTGAAATACTTAATATTGTGGCTAATAAGAAGTCCCATATTTTCATTTTGCAAATTATGTAGCCAGTCCTGGTTCATGAAGTTGGAAACTCTTAGCCTTCAGAACCAAGGGAAATGACTACAAGTATAAGTGCTCTTGGAGAAAAGCAAAGGGCATTATTATAAAGATGAAGAAGGCTCTTTATACAGATGACAAAGTGAGCCCCAGAAAGACGAAATGAATCGCCCAAGGTAGCGGGTTCAGAAATCAAACTGTCATCTCCTAATCAGAACTTCTTAAGAAGGAGATGGGAATAACTTTAGTTCTACCCATTCCATGAACTCTATAAGAGTAAAGTATGAGATCCTTTAAAACAATGATGCTATTTCATGTCACAAGTAAAATAGCTTAGATTTTAAGACTTTGAAAGAAAAATAATGAAACATTTAACTCATTGAGAGTGAAATGAAGTGGTCACTTCACAGGCTTTGAAGTTAGATAGATATGGGCTCAAAGCAAAGCTTACAAATTAACTCACTGGTCTCAGCATCACTTTTCTCATCAACAGAGTATAAAATATCTACTTTAAATAGTTGTTGTAATGGTATGTGAATTATAGCTCATGGAGCTTTTTTGGAAACAAAAGTTACTGTAAAGATTAAATTAAATGCCATAAATCCTTAGCTAATACCAAAGAGCTGCTTAAAATGATAATTTTTATCTGTTTTATTTTTCACATCTGTGCCAATTCTGTTGGCTTTAGCAAGAGTAATGAGTGGCTACTGACAAAGATGCTTAAGGAATATTGTAAAAGAGGAAGAAGAAAAATTACTGTGGAATTTTAATTGCTATTTTAGCTTAATTGATCGTTCAACCTGATAATGTTCTTTTCACTTCTCTAAAGAGGATAATTGAAAAAATACTGTATTATATGGTAACCAATCTTTCCAGTCAACGTTTTCCCCACTGCTACTGGATAGAAATACTTATAAGATTCCCAATAGGCTTTGCCAAGAGAAAAATAACCCTCTGACAAACATTTTGTGTACACCCACAGTCTTCCTTGGTTGAACTGAGAACACTGGTGTGAATGAATCATTTATATATCATCTGGCAAACAGACCTCTTGACAGAGGATAAATATGAATGGTGAGTCTCTATTAAATGAGAACAGAATGTTCATGCACCAGTAATTACTGTGGGAAGAGGCACAGGAAAAGGTTGGTTGAAACTGATAAGGTTAAGGAGAGGAACACACATTAGGCCACATCACCCAATGTGTAAAGCAGGAGTTTCCCTTAAATTCTCAACAGTTTATTATATCTAATCTTTAATGTTTCAGGGAATCATAGTGGTTTTTTGTGGTCAATTCCATAAACTGAGAATTATGTGCAAAGTGTGAACTGTTTAGCAAAGCAAAAACTTGAAAAATACTAAGATGTGTTCATATCTGAATATATAAGCAGAGAGATAGGCAGATGAAGGTATTAATGTATGTACATATATTACTTAGCTAAACAAGAATATTTTATTATTAGTAATGCCTCACTGTTCTGGAAATTGAGAAGTAAAAGATTACTTCCTTTCTGAGGGATAAATAAGTCTTCAGAATTTCACTTATTTGAAGACAGTATTGTGTATTGATAAAGTGCAAAAGAAGTCTGAAGAAGGAAACTAAAAGAGACCAAAATTTTCCTGTGTATAAAAGGAAACTGACTGAGGGGCTTAGCGCTTCCAACTGTGGGTGACTACAGCCTAAAAGGGAGAAGGATGATAAGATATAAACAAGGAAAATACCCTGAGTGGAACACTGAGAGGTATAATTTGTCAACCCTACCATCTACTTGATCCATACAGTCTTCAGAAATATTCATGTTACTAGTAATGCAAAAGAAGTATAGTGAATAATAGGAGTTGTTGAGGCCTACTCCAAGGCATGAATAACAGGAAAACACAGCTGCTCAAATGAATGAAGACAAAACAAAGGGGGATCATCCATCAAGGTGGGTTTGCCCAGGATGGCTTCATTTTGAAACTAAACTCTCTCAGCCCAAAGAAAACCAGGGTAATTGGTCACTGTGACTACACATGTAGGGTATAAATACATGGCCACGCACTGACGATGTGAAATACTCAATGTAAATTCCTTCTATTTGAACAAAATTTTTAACTGTTTAAAACCACTATGTAGAAATACAAACAGATATATTTGAGTTGTACCGAAATGACTAATTTCAATGTTTAAATTATATTTTTTCATTCTATTTCAGATGTGAAATTCTAATACAGCAAATTAAGTACAACGGGAACCATTAGGAATAAAATAAATAAAAGTGTCTATCACTGTCTTCTTTATTTTATTAAATCAGTCGGAAAGATTGAGCCCCTTCACTTACTGGCCCAAAGGAACTTCTAACCTTTCAGAAGGAGTCCTGCCTTTCCCTTCCTCTCCATTTCCCCTTCTTATTTAAAACAGTGAAATACTCAGGTTAGGAGTAGTGTGTCCCTATGCTGAAACCCACACTGCTCTATGAGAACTGGTGGATTCCTTGTTTTCAGCCGGAGAAACTTGAAGGATCCTCAGAGTTGTGTCCACAGCACCTCCTGGTGCCAGGTTGGGACCTCTTGGGCTGCTGCTGTTCTAGAACTTGTGATGGTCTTGCTCCCGGCCCTCTAACCGGTTGTCCTAGGAATTTAGTGTTAAGAAGTGGCCCTCAAATAGTCCTCTGAATCAAAATCAACTACGGAACTTAAAAATAAAAAATACAGATGTCCAGTTTTATACCAAGACCATAGTATGGAACCCATGGCAGCTGTTGGTCAGCCCTTGCTTCTCTTTTTCTCTGGGCCTTGCCAGCAGCCTGGAGATGCTGACTGGCATAGGAACTGACCAATCAGAACCAAATTTGGATGAACTGTGAGGAGCCAATGGCTGCCTAGGAGGCAGAGCTTTTGACACTGACTGGTATAGAAACCAACCAATCACAGCCAAATCTGGGTGACCTGCGAGTAGCCAATGGCTGCCTAGGAGGTGGAGCTTTTGACACTGACTGGCATAGAAACCAACCAATCAGTCCCTAATCTGGATAAACTGCGAAGACAGAACCTAAGGTGGGGGCTGAGGAGGGGTTTTAAGGGCAACAGCTGTTTGGTATAAGTGTAAGAAAGTGGTTCTATTTATTTATTTATTTATATTTTTTAAAAATATATCTTATTGATATTTTACAGAGAGGAAGGGCAAGGAATAGAGAGTTAGGAACATCGATGAGAGAGAAACATCCATCAGCTGCCTCCTGCACAACCCCTACTGGGGATGTGCCTCCAACCAAGGTACATGCCCTTGACCGAAATCAAACCTGAGACCCTTCAGCCTGCAAGCCGATGCTCTATCCACTGAGCCAAAGTGATTTTGGCAGATTCAATTTTTTAATGACTGGTTTGACAGTATAGTGCATATGGCTAGCCATCAGTCCAGATATAAGGGTTAAGTATTTTTGTTTGCCAAGAGCATGTCCCTCTGCTGAAAAAGGCTTCCTCTCCCCTCCATTTAAGCAATCCGATCCTATATAATCTATCTATACTCATAAAAGGGTAATATGCTAATTAGACTGGGTTGACCAGCCATCTTCCAGATGTCCAACTAACTTCCAGAAAAAGCCATGGTGGTGGGGGCTGAGGCAGAGGCAGTTAGAAGCAATCAGGCTGCCAGGGGAGGGCAGTTGGGGCCAAGATCAGGTTGGCAGGGGAGGGCAGTTCAGAGCAACCAGGCCAGCAGGAGAGGGCAGTTGGGGGCTAGATCAGGCTGACAGGGGAGGGCAGTTAGGGGCAATCAGACAGGCAGGTAGAGGGGTTAGGGGCAATCAGACAGGCAGGTAGAGGCAGTTAGGGGTGATCAGGCAGGCAGGCAGGTGAGCAGTTAGGAGCTAGCAGTTCCAGATTGTGAAAGGGATGTCTGTTTGGAGAGGGTATGGGACCCTCCCCCTCCATGCACAAATTTTGTGCACCATGGACAAACATTAGTAGACATAATAAAATACATGGCAGCTCAAGATGCTCATCCCTACAAGGCATCCTTCCAGGGGTGAAGACACTTCCCTAGAATTTGGATTTCAGGGAGATCAATGAAAAACCTTTTCCTGGTATACATCTAAGGGATTACATCTAAGACCAGCTCTGCTCGTATGGTTTAGGGACAAATACTATCTCCCTCAGTATAGTTTGTTGGATTCATTTCCTCCTTGATTCTTCTTTCTGTTAGAATTATAAGATCTAGATGAAGGCACTTAGGATATTAAGACAATGTAAAAACCTGTTTTTAGCATAAGCCTTGGTTCTGAGTATAGCTTAGGAAAAAAGAGTTTTCTTATGCTCCAGGTGGCAATTTTTTACCTCACTAAATACATACACACACATACACACACACACACACACACACACACACACACACACGTATATCCTAAAGAATACTTCCATAGTAAGCATTTTCCTAGTAAAAGCATCTGGGTTTTTAAATACATACATTTTATATGGTATAAGTATCTCTCTTTTTAATCTATTGGCCAATGTCTTTCTAAGCAATATATATATATATATATTTCCTGTAAACTCAAAGGAACATTTTTAGATAAATGATCAACAATATTTTAAAAAGCTGAATTTCCAAATCCAAGTAGAACATTAGAATTCTAATTAGTCATGTAAAGATCACAATAGTATAGATAAAGGAAATATGGCTCAACCCCCCATGTGGGGTGTGCAGGAGGCATCCAATCAACATTCTCTCTCATCACCGATGCTTTCTCTCTCCCTCTCCATTTCTTTCTAAAATCAGTTTTAAATGCCAACCACAGTCAAAAGCTCTGGAAAGACTACCAAGAAGTGACAGTCAAATTACACCATCTATCAGTTCCAAACCAAAGTGAAGGAAGCTGCCTGCAAATATAAGATGGAGAAAAGAAACAGAGGTAAATAGACAGACAGAGATCCAGGGAAGTATTTGAGACTGCTGTCTATCCTTCTATTTTATAATCTGATTATAATCAGTGTTATGTTAGAGAATTAAAGTGGCTCATTGTAAATAAGTGGAACAGATCATCACTTTCCTAAATTATTTTCAGATTCCTACTTCGAGAGCTAGCAAATGTCTACATTCTTTAGTCTACATACATCCCAAGATGTCATTCTGTGAATATTTGAATAGCTCATTCCTGATTTAGTTTGGTTATTAATTTCAAGCATTTATTTGTTTTACAAGCTCATAGAGACAGTTCCATGAAGTGATATTCTAAATCAGCCCCAACTAGCTGTAATAAATAAGCTCTTAGTTTGATGGAACCAGTCTTTTGCATCCCAAAATGACTTAATAATAAAAGAAGGACATATAGGACATGGACTAACAACAAATAAGTGGAACTCTAAAGATAGAAAGATGATTCTCTAACAACCAGGCTTCCACTGCTAAAAAATAAATCAGGGCCATTTTATGTTTGCTCAGATATATGTATTCCAAATCATTTTTTTTGGTCTAGTGAACATCAAATATAATTATAGTGATGCTAAATTAAATGTTTAATTATAAGGTTTTCCACTTAATTTCCTTTTTCCAGAATATTTTTATCCTAATATTTTAATTATTGTTTAGCATAACATATTTAAAACCAGAAATTAACTAACAAATTGTTACTGGATCTTAACATTCAATAAAAGTTTTTTCTTGGCACAAATTTTTCAGAGCTGACAAGTGAATATAAGAGTCGAGGCATAACAAATAAATATTCCTCTTTGCTGATTCTTTTGTTCAAAAAGGAATTGCCTGTGTCTTTCTCCACCCCACAGCCTGCAGAGATAATTCTAAATCATGAAAACTCAGGCAAAATTCACGGCTTCAAAACAGCAACAAAGCCAAAATCTGTTAGGTTTTTGTCAAACCAAGAAGCCTGAAAGGATTTTCATCAAAAGCCCTTTTCCTAATAATAAGCACTTTTTCTTTTTTTGAAAGCCTGTCTGTGAATTTCTAATGACAGAATGACCAATAGACGTACTCCTATGATTTCTGCTGATATAAAATTCAATTTGACACCCACCAAACACACACACACACACACACATATATTACTCCCAATAATGTTTGTTTTCCGTTTTATGACAACACAGTCTTTCCTTGGAAAACACAACTTATTCTATAAACACAAAGCCAACATTTGATGAACGATCTGATCACCTTTCTGACATACCAGCTTCACTTACCTGAACATTTTTCCTTAGTGAACATTTTATCCATCTCTGCACATGACTAGCAGCAGGCCAGCATCTACTGTAGCACTTAGGGTCCAGTAAGAAAAAAAAGAAACCATATGAGGTCTTTCTAAAGCGGAAGTGAATTAACTAGCTATGGATACCTGCAGGAAGCAGCTACTACCCCCTCTGCCAGGGAAACAGAAGGGAGAAGGAGGTGGTAGAACCCAGAACCCGTTTGCCATTGTATTTCTAGAATGCCTCAAGAAGAACTGAAACACGAAGCATGGGTTCCTAAGCCCAATTTGGACATGGATGAGGGCCCTGCAGTAGGTGTTTGGACGCTGGGACGAGGAGTCCTGCACACACTGGTTGGGAAATACACGGGGACCTGCAGAACGGGTGCCGGAACTGCTGAAGAGGTGCCATCAGCTGGTACCAAGGGGCTCTGCTGACAAGTGCTGGTAGAGCAGAGCTAAGGGGAGCTCCAGGTGGCAGGTGTTGGGGTAGCTGAGGAGGCACCAGTGCCAGATCCAAGGCAGAGTTCTGTACTAAGGCTACTGGAATGGCCAGAAGATGCTGAAATTCACAGCTTTTTGCTGCTGTGGAGAGAGGCCCTGAAGCTGAAAACAGAAAATGAGTCTCTTTCCCCCTCTTTCACTGCTCAGTCTCTTGCTGGGACCTCCCATTTGTAAGACCGAACTGGAATCTTGCTGACAATAATAACCTGCAAAGGTATCTGTAAGGCATGGAAAATCTATAATACACAGAAGAGCATCAACGGGTAGAAATGGAGGCTGAAGGCAAACAGGCAGATGGCTGGCACATCTCCTCGTTTCTATGTCAATTTTTCTGTTGTATTTATTTAATATGACTACAACTAAACTTACGAATGAGAATTTGACATCTCCTTTTTATCACTTAACTAAGAGAGAAAAAGAATAAAAATAGAAAATGAGGTTATAATATATATAATACATAATATATATACATATATATATGTAAAACTATAAACTGTTTTTATTTAACCCTACGGTTGAAGAAATTATAATTTTTCAAGTTTACTAAGGAACATTTAGTAATTTTATGCAAGTTACTAAATTATGTCAATCTTTTCTTACTGTCATAAAGCCATGTTCAGGTTCTACTCAAACCAACACATGATGTTGTTGAGCAGATAATTTATACAAGAAATATACAAGTTAGAAAAAATGTCGTAGCCTGTGGTAAATATGACCTCTAGTTCAATTCTTAGCTATCCTCTTATTGAGATTCCCCATGGATCTAGATTGGCCTTAGTGATTTGCTGGACTAATAGAATGCAGAAAAAAGCAATGTATTGGGATTTCTAAGTCTATCATGCAAAGCCTTGGGGCCTTGACTAGGTCTCTTAGAAAACTTGCTCCAGTTGACACCAGCTGCCATTTAAGAATTCCGACTGCTCTGAGGCCACCAGGCTGGAGTCTACATGTAAGTGCTCTGGTAGACAGTCCTAACCTAGCCCCGACTTCTAGACACCCCTGCAAAGTGCCAGAGGTGAATGCAAAGCCATCTTGAACCCTCCAGTCCAGCTCACCTGAAAGCCCAGAGCCGCAGTCTATACTATACTGAGCATAAAACCACCCAGCCAATCCCAACCTAAATCTCTTTACTACCTATTTGTGAGATATAATAAAATGCTTGTCCTGAGCCACTGTTTGGGGGTAATCTGCTTATGTGGCAAGAAATAACAGAATATGCTCCTCTTAAGGAGCAAAGAAATGCACACTAACACAAATTATCCCTGCACAATGTAACCTGGCTATGCTATCTATATGAGCTAAAAATAATTAAATCAAACCACAGTACTAATGTAGCTTCAGGGATAGAGTATGCTTATATATTATTAGTGAAATTGAAAATAATCGCCAGGTTCTGACACACTGCTTATTAAGAACAGAGGCAGGGAAACTAGCTTTTCTTTTTTTTTTCAAACTGAGAAAAAAAGTACAACAAAGTTCATAGCCGCTTCTCATTTTCTTTCTCCTTCGTTTTTATTGGAGAGAAATAGGGAGAGACACTACTATCTGGCTTCGTGGAAGAGGTGTAAAGAGTCTCTTAAGTAGGCCTCACTCCTTTCACAGCGCCCAAAAGCTTAAACCTGAATCTCTCAGGTGCTACTGGGAGCCTACGCCATCTCTGGCCAAGATGCAGGGAACCACTCACAGCAGACAGTTTACGGTCTCATCCCCAAATCAATTCCAATAAAAAATAAAGCGTATTGCTCCAGCCTCCTAACAAAGTGGTCTTCACAGAGTGATGGCTTAGCACTACCTCCTTGGTTTTGACTCATGATAAAAATGAGATGCCATGACATAAAATTTCTCTATTATTTTTGTAAAAGTTTAGTCAGGGACTGCCCACTGTGTCATCATAGAAAGCCATGTGTAGCAAAGTATTCTCATAGTTTAGGACAGGAAAAGTTCCTTCCTCCTAATGTTTTCTCTTATAAAAGACTAGAACCCTCTCATGCCTTGGCTACTAAGGACACTCAGGCTAGGTTTTTATGCATTTTTTTCAGTAACTTTCCATATCCCAGTTGTTTATTTGTTGATTATTTAATTTCCTCCCTAATCACCATTCCTTGATATTATTATGACATCATTAGCTTTATTGTTAATCATTTTCAATTTTAATGTATATATATTTTATGATTAGATACCTCAAGTTATATTGGGGAAAGGTTATATATAACAAAGTGTGTTTATGTATGTATGTGTGTGTTATATGCAATATATATTATCATTAATGGTCGTAGAAAACTGAAAAGACCTAGCTGTAATTTAGAAATGAAAAGACCTTAGCAATAATTTAAGTCAATGGTTGTAAATATATTTCTCTCATGAATGAACAAAATCCTTCAAAACCTAAAGAAATACAGTTGGAAAATGAATATATAAAAGCAAAATTCATCTGGTAGAAAGGAAAGGGGAGAATAGGCCTCACCCCTCACCTTATTACCCCCACTTTTCCCCTAATGAGGAGCTCTGCTGTCACTCCACATAGCTCATAGTTTTCCATGGTACACACTGGAATATTATTGATCAACTTGAGTTTCTCCTTTTATAAATACAGAAAAATGGAACAATGGATCTTCTAAAAACACTTCCATGATTGCCAGGTGTTTATTTTTGTCACAGTTGAGAAGTCAACCCCACTATTGGGTTTAAAATTAAAATTGTGGTATTTTCTTAAAAATTAAAGACAGTCTAAGAATTTTTAAAACTCAAACAATGATGTAAACATTATTTTCTCTTTCCTACTTCTCCCAGGCCTATCCAGGGAGGAGCTATACTTTATTCTTTGCAGATTTCCTTTCAACTGGTTCTGTCCCCTAAAATATCTCAATCTTTCTTTTTTACCTCTGAGTAAAGAATTATCCGGCCCTGCATTTTTTGTATTTAATAAGCACAGATAAGATAAAGATTCTGTGGAATCTTAGTGATAATTTTTTTTCTATCTTAGCAACTTTAAAATGTTTTTTAACATCATACATACCAAATTCCATTGTCTGTTAGTAAAAACTGCACATGTCTTTCTGTATCAGCAATCAATAAACTGAGAATGAATAAGCTTGAGAGCATGGTTTATTTTACAAATGTTCCCAGATAAAAACTAAGAAATATAATGTAACTATATGATATACAAAGATTTGAGACAAACTGCAGACACATCATATAAAGTTTTTTAAAGCCACATTTGAGCTACAAATTTCAGTCACAATTTTTCATCCTCAATTTTTCAGATAGAACAGGAAAGTATAGAAAAGTTAGAATCAATTTTTGTAGACTAAACATATTGGCTTTTATGAGAAACTAGAGGCCAGTGCATGGAAATTCATACATTGGAGGGGGGAGGGTTCCTCAGCCTGGCCTGCCCCCTCTCACAGTCCGGGAGCTCTCAGGGGCAGGAGGCAAACCAGCCATTAGGGGAAGGTGATATCCCTATCACACTCTGTGGCTGCCACTGCCAGCAGCTCAAGCCTTGGCTAGCCCTGGTTACCTGAGACTCTGGTGGTCCTGGGTGGCTGGGCAGCTGCCATTCGAGGCTTGCCTGCACCATGGGCTGGCCCTGGGCGGCTGGGAGACTGAGGGGACTAGGGGATTCCAGAGGCAGGTGCCCTGGTGGGGCTGAGCGGAACTACACACCATCTTCTTGTGGCTGTGGGTGCTGTCATCTTTGAGGGAATGGCAATCAATTAGCATACTCTCTCCTTATTGGCTGTGGGAGCCACCATCTTTGTCAGGGCATGGCAGTCAATTAGCATATTCCATCTTTATTAGATAGGATGCTTCCAAAACTACAATTTATTTGTTTGTTTTCATTTTTATATGTTACATACATAGGCTTATTTTGTCCACTAGAATATATAGGTGATGTCATTGATAGAAATATTTAATAAAAACCATTTAAACATTAAAAATTTCAAGGGTCATATGAAGATAACACCACTCTCTAGTGGTGAAACCCTGGAGTAGCAAAATCAATAAGGCAGATTGTCTTCCAGTTACCACACTGGCTCATCCAGGTAGAGGAGAGAATGGGAAGGTCTGAAGTTTGGTTATTAGCAAAGACACCTCAAGAAGACTCCATATATCTGGAAGTCCCGAGAGCACAGGATACCAGGGACAAGGAGGAGAGTGGTGAGGAAAAAAGCAAACCATCGCCAAGAAGATATTGATCAAACCAATGTCTGATTCCCTTTCATGAGTGTTGGGAAAAACCTGGTACTAATTAAACTAGTGCCTGAGTAAAGTCCCAGGGGCTTTTCTGAACTAGAATTAGGCGTTGGATGGAAGATCAAGAGGAATAAAGAACTCAAGTGTATCAGACTAGTTCAGGGTATAAACAATGAACAAAGCAGGGCTGCCAACAACTCAAGTTTATTGGATGCTGGTCTCCCAGAGGTCGGGAGGGGATGAAAAGGGATCAATCGGCCAATGTAAACACCAAGGCTTATCCAGACGAGTAAATACTTTGTCCAGGCTCCACCTTTTGTTTATGGAATCATGTCTTGATAAGCTCCTGAGGTCTGCCTCTGGCCCTAGCCTTTATCCTGGAGTTCTCCATTCTGATATCAACCTCATCTTTCATCTCTCTAGTTCCCTTTAAGGAAGCAAGATTTTTATAAAGATCATCAATTGATAAGTCAAATGACATGTAGATTATCTGATTAATTCAATTAGAAGAATAAATCCAAGCCATCCCATCCACCTCAAGCAGTCTTGATATAGAACAAATCTTTCAAATGAGAGACCAAATAGGACTAAAAGATAATAATCTGTATTGGCAAAATATTAAGAGTTCGTGACAAAGAGAGATCTACAGAGGACTCTTAGTGAATCCTTTGTACATAGAAGTCTGATGATGAGACTACGCAGAGAGAGGCTTTCTAAATGATTAAGCATTATAAAATACTTAAAAAATGCAAAGCTCTCTGTAGATACCAGGTTCTATGTGAGTTATTCTCCTGGCAGTAAAAAGGGAGGATGGTAATAATAGTAATCTGAATTTATGAAGGGCCTATCACCTTAGACACTTGTGCTTTAGAATGCTGGCTTATCAATCCTCAGGACTATCTTATAGGAAAAGCAGCCAATGCTATTAGCTCCTTTTGCAGATAAGACAATGAGACACACACAGATTATGTGGCTTATTCAAAGTTTGCGCAAGGAAACTGGGAGTAGAAGGAAAAATCATTAGCTATGAAGGTGGGAATGGGGCCAAAAAATAAAGAGTTGGCAGACTTGACCTTCTCCTGTTCAAATGCATGAGGCATAAGGGGATTACACCATGAAGAGATCTGGGAGTGTGTGGAATGTTGGAGGTGGCCGTTAATGCAGGAGATACCAGTGAAGTATACAGGTGAAAGCCTTGGCTTGTCTTGCTCAGCATAATGCCCATTCTGGCACCTTCTTGGCCTGAAGACAAACCCTTGCTCTCCCTTCACACCCTCCAACAACACTAGGGAGGTCATCACATAATCATCAGGAAGCAATCCACTTCAGAACCATCCTCTACTAGTAAAACAAAATGGCTCAAGATAAATGGGAAACACCCAGCAACAACAAAGCATTTATTAACATGAGAAGTAAACAACAGAATGAATAAATAACTCACAGAGGTGAGTCAAGAGCACAAAAAAAATGTCATTCAAAAATCATACGACAGAATCCACTTTCAATCCTTACCATCTTCTTTTAATAATAAAATACTGTATTTTAAAATAAATAATTCATTATTATTATTATTATTATTATTATTATTATTATTTTATTGTCTAAAGCTTTACATTTGTCTTCTTTTTCCCCAATTGACCCCATCTTCCCCAGCCATTGCCATTTCAGGCAAGCCCCCACCACCTCAGTGCCTGTGTCCATTGGATATGATGGTTGCTCTCTAACACCGCCTCCCCTTCCCCTACCATTTGTCTCTGGATATATTCTTGTTCTTTTAAAAAAAATATTTCAGATACATTTAGAAATAAATAACAGTAGGAGTTCTAGAAAATGAATCAATAAGAAAGCCGTGAATGATATATGTGGTTTCATAAAGGAAAACGTTCTTAAGAAAAGAGTTTTATAAAGCAATTTTGATTTAACCACATCCTATTCACTTATTAGCAAAATAATGAAGGAAAAACAAATGACTATACCATTTTGTATGCATATACACACATGCATTTACACTCATATATTCATTTAAAAGATTACTAGTAATGGAGATCTACAGAGAAACCAAAAATTATCTTTCATTAACAGACACTAAGTTATATTTTAAAATAATCATAATAATAACTGAAGAAAATATGATAACATTCAAGAAAAAAAGTTACCGGGAGACCTTAGTATCAACATTCTCAATCAATTTACTCATAATAACAAATCCCGGAAGAAAAAGTAAATTATTGTCAAATTGCAACAGGCAAAAGTGCGTAGGTTAATTACAGGGAATTTCAACTTTAGGAAACGGCTTAATTCAATTCAAGACATGAGAGATCAAGCAATTACATAAAAGGGGAGCCAAAACAATGCACTCAACAATCTGTACCCAATTTCCTATTTTGCTTGAGCCAGGAGAAATTCCCATTGCTGCTAAAAGTTATCCCTTGCCATGCTAGCCTAGAAACATGGGTCTATCCAATGCCTATTCCCTGCTGGCAGGCAGAGTGGATATTCAGTGAGAATACCTGGGTACCACATACTGGCTAGAATCCATTCTGATAGATCAGTGGAAGTGTTATATCCTTTTTTGAATATTTGTTATTTCACTGCATCTAGGAAAGTGTCAACCTAAGTTGTTTAGCTCTTTTTTTAAAGTCTTCAAAGATGACCGGGTATTATTTGTAATGATGGATTTCTATTATTACGTTTCCTTATTAAAATTATATATTCTAAAGGGAGAGATGTGGTATAATAACATCTAAATTGATAAAATAAATATAAAGATGATCTTGATGGCTACTGGCCAGGCCCAGAGGAAGGTGGACACAATCTGCAGGTATAAAAAAAGAGGACTGAGAGTAGCAGCAGACGGGATGATGATATACAGGAGGACAAACAAGGCTTTTCTGCCCCATGGTGTCATGTAGTGTTTATGAAAGGGGTTGTGAAGGTTGGGCTGTCTGGCTTCAAATGCCAGTTCCACACTAGGGTTTGTAGGGAGAAAGTAAATGTTGCTTCAAGTAGAAGGAAGATGATACACCGGACATGAACACGAGAGTGAACATTCGGGAAATGAAGTAGTGGAGGAAGGCTGGGCCATAGCAGTGGGATAGGAACAGAGGTGGGAGGTCTGGGGAAGTAGCAAGAGGAAAGGATGCAGAGACCGACAGGGATGGGTCCTGAATGGTCTTATCAGACACCCCTAGGAGCTTGAACTTTAGCCTACAAGAAAGAAGACACGGAGGAGTTAAATGAAGGGAGTAACATAATCCTGTCCGATTTCCATTTTAGAAAAATGGAAAGCAAAAGGTGGAGCAGAACTAGAGGCAAGGAGAGGTGGCAGCCGCCTGAATTAGGAAAGTGGAGGTGAGAATGGAGAAGGGGACAGGGCCCTACTCATTCATCTTCTACTCCCAAGGCCCCTAAGATTACAAGCCATCCCTGAGGTCTTACACTCAAGACCTACTTAGATTCCTTTTTTGAGCTTCAGCCTGTAGGGACACACACAGCTTTGAAGTCACATCCTTAGTCCATGCACCAGTTAGACCTCTCAGACCTCCTATTAAGGAAGAGGGGTGGTGTTTATAACTCACTGACTGCTAATCATCTTTAGGTGTTTTTTTTAATTGCTCCTCTATTTTCTGTCTCCAATAGAACAGTTATTCCCAAGCACCGCTAGATGTTTAGTGTGAAGGGATAGTTTTTTTATGAGTTTCATTTCTCTTCATTTGTAAAAGACAACAGAAAGTAAATCTGGTCTCAAAGCAATTTGTGCATAACCAAGTCAGTGATTACTTTCTTAGAGAGTCATATACCAAAGTGAAGAGATAATATAGATAAATGCTGTTATTTAGTACTTTGCTGTCATTACTGAAACCTTTAGCATTCACTAAAAGTCTCTTAGTCGAATCTCTGTCAGTGAGTAAATTTTATGTGTTGTAAAAGAGGAGGTATTAGAAACTAGATACAAGATTGTGCTTCCTACAAATGCAGTAATGATATGGAGAAGAGCAAAGCCTCCTTAGGGATTCCTACATTTCAGAATATTCCTACATGCATTTTGTAAGTATAGTGAAGTCAATTTTATATTTTATACTTGCGTTGAGGGTTGACCAATGTAGCTTAGAAGAAAGAACATGGGGCCTGGAATGAAAGAACTTGATCACGTTTCTAAACATCTCTGAACTTTGATTTTTTACATCTATTAAGTGGTAATAATAACTATCCCTTTTCTAGCATGTTTTGTGAGAAATAAATGGTGTAATGCCTGTGATAAGGACCAGAAGTTCTGTGGTTTGGGGAATGTTCTATTTTTGTTTGGTCAAATCAAGTAATCAGTAACTACACATAGTTATTGAACATTTGAAACACAGATAGTGCGAGTGAGGAACTGAATTTTTTATTAGGTAATTTAAATTAATTTAAAAGACAGGTAGCTAGTGGTTAATTTGTTTTTACTGCAAGCTAATTAACTCTATGCTGCTCTGGAAATTCTTTAATTAGTATATTGTCCTTGTTTAAGAATGACTTTCTCTGCCTGGCTGAGTGGCTCAGTGATTGAGCACTGATCTATGAACCAGGAGCTCAGGGTACATTCCAAATCAGGGCACATACCCAGGTTGCCGGTTCAATCCCCAGTGTGGGACTGGAGGCAGCCAATCAATTCAATATTCTTTCTCATCATTGATGTTTCTCTCTCTTTCTTTCCCTCTTCCTCTTTGAAATCAATAAAAACATATTAAAAAGGAATTTTAAAAAAGAATGAGTTTCCCTTATATATAGGCAAAGATAAGTATGTAACCATTTTAACACAATTTGTGAGACAAGTCAGAATGCAATTATATTTTTGGCCACCACTTTCCTTTTAAAAATGCAATCACTGGAGTTTTTTCTAACACCACTGATGAAAATTCCCTAGTTTGCCCCAGATATCTTATGGTCACTCTTAGATTTAAAGAAAATCCTGTGGCTACTTTAAGTTGCAAAATGCAGTTTTAATTCATAAATCAGAATGCCCCATCCAATATTTCCATCAGCATAGCAATTTTTCAGTGTAAGACTGATCTCCCTATGGCCACACCTGTGAGTCTACAGCCTTCAGAGGAGGGTACAGCGCAAGTCTCTTTTTCTCCCTCACTTCCTCCATCACCCAACTTGTAAGCTCCTGTTACTGAAGCCTCTAAAGTTGGAGAGTGATGAAGAAAAGGGAGAAATAAAACAGAACACTTTTAATCTACTGCTCTGATTTTAAGCTGGCTTTGCCTCTGCGATATTTATTGCTGATAACTGTGTGTACGGTGTGTGTGTGTGTGTGTGTGTGTGTGTACATATACATGAATGAGTTTTGGGGTATCCTCACAAGCTTACAACTACCTGTACACTGAGCAATGCTTCTAATTCTCCTGTCAGCTAGGCCTCCCTCAACTCTCATTTTCCAACAGAAAACATACCAGCTTTGCAGGTTCCAGTTTCTCTAAGCAACCTCTCTCATTTCTACCTCTCTACATTGGGTTAGCTGTCCAAAAGGCATCCTCACAAAAGCCTCTCAGTGTTTTTGTCTCTTTATTTTTCTTTAAAACCAGGGAGTGGGTGAGGATATCAGGAATTATGAAAATATCTCCAGTTGGGATTTTAGTCAGATATATCTTTTTGGTATCTGACATCTATTGTCTTAGAATCTAAGCCAAATTTTCTACTTTAACATCTTTGATCACTGCAGCTGTGTTAATAGCAGCTAAAAAACGGAAATTACATTTAAAAATCATCAATATGACAGTCAGTGGTTGAGCATAGATCATGAACCAGAAGGTCACAGTTTGATTCCCTATCAGGACACATGCCTGGGTTGCAGGCTCAATCCCCAGTAGGGGACATGCCAATCAGTAATTCTCATCATTGATGATTCTCTCTCTCTCCCTCTCTCTTCCTCCCTCTGAAATCAATAAAAACATATTTAAAAAAATAAAAATCATCAATATGAAATCAATAAACAAATGAGGGCATATCCATAATCATGTGGTAAAGAATAATGTGGTCTCTTCATATTCAGTGATATGAATCAATCATCATAACAGGAAATTAAAGGATATTCCATCTGCTTAGAATGTTTATTACTGGAAGCTTTCCAAAGAAACTGAAAATTGCCATGCTGTCCTGAGGAGGAGACTCAGATGGGAGTCTGAAACCAGGTATTTCAGCTTACTTTATATACTACCAGAGGCCTGGTGCATGAGATTCATGAACTGGGGGCGGGCAGGGGAGAAGGGTCCCTCAGCTCAGCCTGTGCCCTCGCACAGTTAGGGACCCCTCATGGGATGTCTGCCTGCTGGCTTAGGCCTGATCCCCAGGGGGCGGCCAGACATTCCTTTCGCAATCCAGGACTCTCACATCCCAGGACCCCTCACTCCTTACAGTTTGCCTGCAGGGGAGGAAGAGAGGCTCCAGCCACTGCCCCTGTGCTCAGCAGCCATGAGCCCAGCTTTGGCTGAGCAGCACTCCCCCTGTGGGTGTGCACTGATCACCAGGGGGCATCTCCTGCATTGAGCTTCTGCCCCTGGTGGTCAATGCGTGTCATAGCGACCAGTTGTTCCAACATTCAGCTTTTGTGAGGATGCCTTTTGGACAGCTAACCCAAGTCTATTAGGCTTTTATTATATAGGATATGCTTTTATATTATTTGGATTTTTATGATATGGAAGAATTACTTTAAGTTTTTATTTAATATCTTTGTAAATATATTTAGATACATATTGAGGCCTCCAGTCACAGTTCAATTTTTTAAATATTTTGTTAAGTCTCTTTATTGGGCACAACTTATTTTTTTCAGCACAGACATCCTGACACAGCTGTGTCTGAACTCCAGTCCAAGTGAAATGCACTTTTCAAATTATTGTTTAACTCATTTATAACAATTTATAACATGAACCTTTGGAAACTTGCATGAAACATCAAAGACAATAAATGTTATCTGATTTTTCACTAAATAGGTGACCTGTAACAAACATGCTTTCTTTTCTCAGATTACAGACAAAACATAAAACCATATTTATATCTTTTACATCTGAAAATGATACCAGATATTAAAAAGCAAGTAATATTTTCATTGAATTTTCAGTTTATTAAAATCATCCACAAAGAGAATAGTTCAGTGAGTAAGACCTGCTCACTTTGCTATTTTTAATTAGCAAAGGATAAAGAGGCTACTCCTAGCACCTTAGCCTGAAGTTCTAGAACTAAATTTTTCAAGGAGAAAGATTCATAAAATAAAAAATGTTTAATATGTGAATTAACACAATTTATTTTCTTTAAAATAGGAGGAGGAGTAAGAAGAGGAGGAAGAGGAGAAGAAAAATCCACATAGAGTTGTACCTCTGATAAATTGGCCTGAGTTCAAAATTGGGCTACTTTCTAGAAGTGTAAGAAGTCTGGTCATAAAATATTTCCTGTCATCTAGTCAGGAATAGAAATTTAAAGCTATATTATGGAATTAAACAAAGTTAGTTACTTAGTTCCACACAAAAGGAAAAAGAAATTGTGAAAACAAAAACTTATAAGACAACATAAATCACAGTATTTCAATAAATATTGTAAAAAATGTATTTTTTCAGGACAAAGCAAGAGTTGAAATTAGCCCAGATCCCAAAGGTCTTCCTTGTCCTCTCCCTGCATGTCTTGTCTGTGGCTGATTTGGTCATAACCAGGGCAACCTAAAACTGCCCCTCCTCCACTTTTTGAATTGTCCTAGTGGTTTGTCTCCTATTGCTTTGATCATTTCTTCCATGTTTTCTTCAATGTTTCCACCTATGTTACCTGTTTATTTAAACATTCCATGTGGATTTCTTGTTCTCACTCTCAGTAATCCCTTTGAGCTATTGCAGCCTTTCCCATGATTCCATGCTCCCTCCCCCCTGAAAAACTCAGTGATCTTGGTCTCCAATTTAGATCTCTGCCCTGAGCTATAAAACCATAAAGCCATCTTCAGAATGTCTCAATGTGGATGTTGTCATATCCTATTCATCTATATCAGCATCTCCAAGGTAGAACTAAGCTGCTCTTCCTTTTCTCTACTAACAAAAATGCCTATTTCTTTTCCTTAAATCTGCCTTTATTGTTGGTTTTTATCAGGCATATCAGATCAAAATTTTGGAGCCCTCTTGAACTTCATCCTCTCCCTCATACATTATATCCCTGTGCTTGGTAAGTGCTACTACCACAGTCAGTCTTGTGCCATGGCCGTGTTCTGCATTCACCCTCATTACCTCATTTCTGGAGCCCCAGTGCCCTCTCTGCTCTACTGGCTTCCCATTTCCTCATCTCTTCCTCCCCTAAGCCTATTTACCCACCACCTCTGAAGTCATCATATTGAAACACAGTTCTAATCTTGGCATTCAAGTGTCTGTCCTTGACACTCTACCGAAGCTGTTCCAGACATAAGTTCCAGTGAAATGAAAAAGACACCTTTCATTCTCATTAGCACTCTCTGTGACATGTGACACTGTTAACCTCTCCAATCCTAGAAAGTTCTTTTTTGTCTTCCCTCACTCTATACTTCACTGGATTTCCTCCTATTTCTGTGGCCTCTTCTTGTCAGTCTCTAGTATGGCTATTTCTTCCTCTGATTAAACTTTAATGCTATTATGTCAGGAGGCACCATTGTGAGCTTTCTTCTCTTCTCCTGAAGCAATCTTTAATTCCTCTGGGAGAGCCCATCCACACCCATGACTGTAGCTATGCCTGGGTATCACTGACTCCCACAACTATCTCTTTAACCTACATGTACTCCTGACTCCTGGACCTGTCCAACTGCTTAAACAATTTCTCCACGTGGATGGTCACAGGCACGTCAAAGACTATTAGTCTCAACTGAACCTGTTTCTCCTATCTTCTCTATCTAAGGGAACAAGGATACTACCATCCACCCAGTTAGTTACCTATGTCAGAAACTGGGAGTCAATCCACAATCAATTTTACCCCTTTCCTGTCCCTGAGACACTGTCTCCAATCTATCAATTTCTGCAAAATTAATTTCTCTAAGATCTTTTACAACATTCAATCAATAATGTGACTTCATTTGTACAGGTTCTATTTTTTTTCTCACCAAATTTCTATGATAAATCCTACTTAGTTTGCTGCCTCCATCTTTTCTATTCTCCCTTCACAATATTTTAAGGGTATATTTCTAAAATGTAGGTTTCATCAATTCAATCTCTTATGAACATTCCATAAAAGCTTTATATCTTTTGTATGATATGGTCAGGAGTTTTAGTGGGTAATATGACATATAATTCAAATTCTAGAAATTTACCTTTGAAAGTAATCAAACATGTCTAAGATGTTTGTACAACAATGTTCAATGTGGCACTATTCACAATAGCAAACATCGGCTACAGAAAAAGATTAACAGTAGAGAATTGGTTTAAGTTATATTATCATATATAATGAGCAATTTAAAATTACATTACAGGAGACTATATAATGATATGGAAATTTATAGTATATTGTCAAGTGAATTAAAATTATCCCATAACATTTTTGTAATTATTCATCATTAATATATATTATAGCCATAAAGAGACATAAATATATATACTATTTCCCTGGTCTCTCCTTGTATATCAAAGATGTACATCCTCCATAATTCTGATTGTTTTCTAGAATGAACAAGCCACATTTTCAAGTCAAAACAAAACAGCCCATAGTTGCTATTTTCTAAAAGACTAAACTCAGTTGTCAAATTTCTTCAAGCCATTTTCTTTATCCCCCCAAAATATCTTGGAATATCTCTCACCATGGTCATCCCTCTTCTCACCACAGTTCTCCAGCCTGGGTTAGGAATCTCTGTATTACACAGCCATTGCCTTGTTTAACTCATACATTATCAACATTTTTAATACATATTTTTCATTTCCTCTGTAATAGGAGCTCCTCCATCCCTATATCCCCAGCACTAAGCAAAGCATGGGTAGAATAAATATTTACCAAATAAGTAAATGAATCTTGCCACTCATCTCAGTGACTCACACTGATTCCTCAGTGCCTTCAGGATAAGTGCACACTCCTTAAGCTGATATTTCAAAATCCTTCATAATTACAGACAAGCTTTATTTCATTCATATTTTTGGCCCCATTTCCTAAATTCTACATGTTCAAGTCTATCTATCTATGAAGAGAGATGGTGTCTTTCTTGTTCATATTATATCCCACACTTTAGCTCACACACAGATGTTCAGAAATTATTTGTTGAGTTAATGATTGGATAAATTAACTTTCCCAAATATATCATATTTTCAATTTCCTATATTTTCTAGAGAGCAACTCACTTCATTTTTTTTGCCTCTTTAACTTCCTTTCTCTTGTCTCCAAGGCTCAATAATGTTTGGTCATATATAAGGATTATTTTCTAATCTTGCTACAGAAATTAAATCCCCCAAGTACAAATATAGTATTTACTTGACATTTCCCATTACTGAATTATGCACATTTGATGTTATTTAAATACTAACTAGATTCTAAACTTTTGGAAGTTAAGGACAGGAACTAAGTCTCCATAAGTTCAAGAAGATTGAAATCATATCAAACATCTTCTTGGACCACAATGGCATGAAACTAGAAATCAACTACAATAAAAAAAACACTCAAAAACATTCAAACATATGGAGGCTAAATTGCATATTATTAAACAATGAATGGATGACCAATGAGATCAAGGAAGAAATCAAAAACTTCCTGGAAACAAATTAAAATGAACACACAGCAACCCAAAATCTATGGGACACATTGAAAGCAGTCCTGAGAGAGAAGGTCATAGCATTTCAGGCCTACTTCAAAAACAACAAAACCTTCTAGTAAACTAAAAAACTTCTATAACTTAATGAATTAGAAAGTGAACAGCAAGAAAAGCTTAAAATAAGCAGAAGGAACCAATAAATATTAAAGCAGAAATAAATATTATAGAGGCTAAAATATATATACATATATAGTAATATATATCCATATCTACATCTATATCTATATCTATATCTATATCTATGATCAATGAAACCAAGAACTGGTTCCTTAAAAAGATAAACAAATTAATAAAACTTTCATTTATTTTTTAAAATATATATTTTTTTTATTTCAGAGGGGAAGGGAAAGAGAAAGAGAAATAGAAACATCAATGATAAGAGGGAATCATAGATCTACTGCTTCCTGCACACCCTCCAATGGGGATTGAGCCTGCAAACTGACATGTGCCCTGACTGAGAATTGAAACATGACCTCCTGGTTCATAGATTGACATTCAACCATTGAGCCACACTGGCTGGGTAAGACTGTTGAACTTTTAGCTAGACTCATCAAGAAACAAAGAGAGAGGAGCCAAATAAGAGCAGAAACAAAAGAAGTGAAATAACAACTGACCTCATAGAAATACGAAGGATCATAAAAAAAAAAAAATGCCAACAAATTGGACAACCTGGATGAAATGGACATATTCCTAAAAAAAAATACAATCTTCCAAAACTCAATCTGGAAGAATCAGAAAACCTGAATATGCCCATAACTTCTGATGAAATTAAAACAGTAATAATAATAATAACAACAACAACTTCCAGAAAACATAAGCCCTGGTCTGGATGACTTTACAGAAGAGTTTTTTCAAACATTCACAGAAGAACTAACACCTATCCTCCTCAAACTATTCCTAAAAAGTCCAAGAGAAAGGACCACTCCCAAGCCTTTTTACAAAACCACCATTAGCCTAATTCCAAAACCAGACAAAGATACTACAAAGGAAGAAAATTACAGGCCAATATCCCTGATGAACATAGATGCTAAAATCCTCAATAAAATATTAGCAAATTGGATACATTAATAGATCAAAAAGATCATACACCATGACAAAGTGGGATTTATTCTGGAGATGCAAGGCTAATTCAATATTCACAAATCAACAATATCATCCATAGAATACACAATGTCCCTCCTTTCTAACTATACAAAAACAGCCTATTTAGTTTCACTTCCTAATTTCTGTATTTGACATTGCCTCACCTTCAATGTTTCTCAAGCTTCAGGCCTTCTTGTGCCTCTCCATGATATTTCCATTACCAAGTACCATCTAAACTATTTTTTACCTACTATTTTCTGAAAAATTCACCCTCATTTTAGCTCAGGTAAGTCTTTTAATAGCAAATTTCTATCAGTCACATAAATGGAAAAGCTAGTATCTACTGGAGTAAATAGTCAATAACAATAAGAATAAATGCTTTTCTGTAAGTTATTAAGTTATAACTAAATTCATGTTACCTGCTAAAATCATTATGCCTGTTACTACTCTACTTTTATAAAAGAGGATTACACAAATGTTAGAAGAATTTTAAAGTCATATCAATAACAAAAATTCTCTGTCTTTGAAGAATTAAAAGTAATTTTAAAAATATAATAACTTTCTCACTGTGAACTCAGTTATTAATAGTTATCAATATTGCCTAAAGTCATTTCATCTGTAAAAATTTAGGGAAGCACTGTTATACATGAGATATTCTCTACATCTTTTCCTGATGATTTCTACTCTGAACATCCTTCCAGATCTGGCTCTAGGTCCACCACATCCCAGAACATCCTCGTGATATTTATACATCATGACCCCTCTTCCACTGACATGCTAGGTATACATTTCTTTGGTGCTTTGGGAAGTCACTCCATTCTGCTTTGGAGAGACACATATATAAGTTTTCCAACTTATTTTTTTCTGGTCTCTAGTGATTACAATTCAAGCAAAGATTTATGAAGGCTTCTTTTTAATCCCATTATACTGAACATCATATCTTCTAAGGAGTGGGAATTAATCAACAGTGATACTAAGAAAGGCATGAGTGATTTATGGGTTAGCATTTCCTCTCTAAGTTTTTATGAGTACATATCTCCTCTAGTAGACCATAATGTCTGAGAGGACCATGCCTCAGTCACTCTTTAAGCTCAAGTCCAGTGGAAGAACATTTTAGGATTGTTCAAAGTAATTGTTAAATTAATAAATGACATTTCCTAGAGAGAGTAGACCATAGAAATCATTCAACAGCAAAACCAATACTGTCCTCTCCAATAGTAAACTGTATTTCTCAAGTGCTTCTGCAGCTTTCCTTCTCCTTGTTTTCATTCTAATACTACCGTGGACTTGCTTACATTGCTCATCAGAGAATTTTCATTTAAATATTTCACATTCAAAATGTTGCACACTCATCACAAATAATGGTTGTTGTCACCAAATACCACAGAGGATACTTAGTTTTAATAGACAATTAGGCATATGAGTGGTTTTCCAAGAAAAGGTTTTCCAAAAAGGCAATAATGACATGCTTTAGTGTTTAAAATAAATAAAACTTAAATTGTCTTTTGTACTCCAAATTAGTTAATACAGTTTAAAATAAGATGATGTTTCACAGATCCTGTCTTAATAGTCTTTATTATCTTGGGGGCACAGACATAAAGATAATCCACACTAATAAAAAAGAAACATGCAAATTAACCTCACTCTGCTATGTCCACAAGCAAAGCCCACTAGCCAATAAGGAGTGAGTATGCAAATTAATCCAACCAAGATGGCAACCAGTCACAAAGTGAGCAGGAGGCATGGGTTTCCCTGGCAATGGAGGAAGTCAAACTTCCTGGCCTGCCCTGGCCTCTGCTCAAGGCTACAAAGTTTTAATTATAGAAGATAAATAAATCCCAGATCCCAGGGCCTGTGCTTGGGTTGCTGGGGGATGTGGCTAGCCTGCAAACTACCACAGGCCCCATACTGCAAGGAAACTCTCACACTGATCCGCAACACACTTCAGGAAAAACCAGCCAGCCCCCACCCATGCACCAGGCCTCTATGCTATCTAATAAAAGCGTAATATGCAAATTAACCATCACTCCAACACACAAGATGGCTTCCCCCATATGGTCAAAGATGGCTGCCCCCATGTGGACACAATATGGCCGCCACAAGATGGCAGCAGGGGAGGGCAGTTGGGATGGAGCAGGCCTACAAGGGAGGGCACTTGGGGGCAATCAAGCCTGCAGGGGAGGGAAGTTAGGGGTGACCAGACTGACAGAGGAGGGAAGATGGGATAGCCTGAGCTTGCAGGAAAGGGCAGTTGGGGGGCACCCAGGTCTGTAGGGGAGAGCCATTGGGGGGGGCAGGCTGACAGGGGAAAGAAGTTGGGGGGACCAGGCCTGCAGGGGAGGGAAATTAGGGGTGACCAGGTCTGCAGGAGAGGGCAGTTAGGGGCAATCAGGAAGGCAAGCAGACAAGCAGTTGGGAGCCAGCAGTCCTGGATTGTGAGAGGAGTTTTAGATTGGAGAGGGTGCAGCCTGAGCTGAGGGACCCCTCCCTCCCCCCAACCCCATTCATGAATTTCTGGCCTCTAGTCTGTTTATAAATAAGCTACAGGCTATGTGAAGAAAACTTCAATAAGTAATACATTTGGTTGTATCTCAAGTTTTCAAGTAAGTTCTAACTAATAATTATGACTTCGTAATTGCTATATCTATCAGTATCCATGAAATCATATTTAAAATAACTGTTATGTATTGGTAATCATATAATTAAGTTAAGGAAGGTATAAAAAGGATCACCACAATGGTCAAGACAACTTTAAGAATATACCAGAAATACATCATAATCACTATTAATTATTGTTATGTAAAAACTAGGCATAAACATAGGTGATTCAATATCAACCCTGAAGTTAGATCCACTGAAAATAGTCTTGAAGATTTTTTAAGGAATCAGTGACACCTTAATAAATGGAAAGCATGAGAATTTTTACTACATTCTCTGTCTTCTTGTTAAAAATTGTAGTGAAAATATATATAATACAAAATTTATCATCTTAACCTTTATATTTGTTATGTTGCGTAACCAATCTCCAGAACATCTTCAAATTGCAAAACTGAAACTCTACACCCATTAAACATTCCTATTTTCTCTCCTCCCATTTACTGGCAACCACCATTCTACTTTGTGTTTTTATGAATTTGCTACTTTAGATATCTC
>PVJN01006333.1:0-76073 GCA_004026805.1 Lasiurus borealis
AATAAAGGCTTTGTACCTAACAAAATAATGCCAACTCATTTAGTTGGAATAATGAAAATATACAGCATCACACTCACTTGTCCTCTCTTTGAACACATTTTCCCAGTGCCTACACAGGGTCCTTCAGGTAAGAAGAATCTCTGCACATATATTCTTACTGTTAAAGGAACCTTCTTACAATTTCTTCCAAACTGTCATTAGGAATGCTGAGAGTGTTTTAGACATTGAGCAGTGGTTCAAGCTCATTCATTGTGAATCTCACGTGTTTATACAGCTGAATTCATAGGTAACTGATCTAAAAGTGTAAACTACTTTAATTAAAAGACTATCCTACCCGTCACAACTCTTGAAATACAAATTTCTTGGATTTTCCACACTGCAGGAGAGTTATTGAGATTCATCCATCATACTGCCAGTTTTTCTGACATATTCCTATGAGGTCACTGCTCTGTTGTTGTTATGCTTGTGAGATACTTCCGTTTTCATGCAGGTATGTGAGCCCTCTCAAAAGGAGTTATTGTTTAAGTAACCTTCTTTCAAATGGCCACTCAGAATGTTTTATATATGTTGGCAGTATCCAAGTGAGGTCTCCTCTCTTTCAACACTTTCTCTGCGAAGGAACTGTCTTACAAAGACAGATAATGGTTCTTTGAAATTTTTGTTCCTAGTATTTGAAGTATATTCTTACATTGTCCCTTAGGGTATCAGTGGAAATTCAGTATTTGATACTCTTGTACTGTTATTGCTACACGTGCTTTTTGAAATCTGTCTTTACGCCCTAGCCCTAAATTGAGCCATACATAGCCTTAAGACTAACCCTAATTATAGACATCATGGAGGACAAGCCTTATCCCTACTCATAGCTTTATCCATAATAATAAGCCGAATGCTAAGCCACATTAGTCGAACCCAAATTCTTACCCTAACCTTAATCCTACACATAGCCATAGCCTAGCCCTAGCCCTCACTCAAATCCTAACACTAACCCTACCCTAACCCTATTCCTAACCCTAACCCTAAACCTAGCTCTCAACCTAACCTTATCCCTAACCCTAGCTGTAACCCTGACCCTAATAATAACCCTAGCTCTAACCAAACCCTAACCCTAACGCTAAAACTAACTCTAACCCTAAACGTAGCCCTAACCCTAGCTCTAACCCTAATCCTAACCCTAACCCTAACTCTAACCCTAACCCTAGCTCTAACCCTAACTATAGCTCTAACCATAACTCTAGATCTAACCCTAACCCTAATCCTAAACCTATTCCTAACCATAACCCTAGCTCTCACCCTAACTTTATCGCTAACCCTAAGCATAAACCTAACCCTAACCCGAGCTTGAACCCTAACCCTAGCTCTAAACGTAACCCTAAACCTTACCCTAACCCTAAACCTAACCCTAGCTTTCAACCTAACCCTAACCATAAACCGAGCTCTAACCTTAACCCTAACCTATTTCTAATCCTAACCCTAACCCTAGCTCTAACCCTAACCCTAACACTAACCCTAACCCTAAACCTACCGCTAACCCTAACCCCAATCTTAATCCTAGCTCTAACCTTAACCCTAACCCGAACCCGAACCCTAGCTCTAACAGTAACAATAGCTCTAAGCCTTACCCTAACCGTAACCCTAACCCTAACATTAACACTAACCCTATTTCTAATTCTATACCTAATCCTAGCTCTAAACCTAACCCTAGCTCTAACCTTAACACTAACCCTAACCCTAACCCTAACCCGAACCCTAGTTCTAAAATTAACGTTAACAATAACCCTAGCTCTAACCCTAACCCTGACCCTAAGCCTAGCTGTAACCATAACCATAACCCTAAAACTAACCCTAACCCTTATCCTAGCTCTAACCCTAACCCTAAACCTAACCCTGGAAATAACCCTAATCCTAACCCTAACCCTAGCTCTAAACCTAATCTTATCCCTAACCCTAGCTCTAACCCTGACCCTAATCCTAACTCTACCCCTAAACTTAACCCTAACTATAACCCTAAACCTAGCTCTAACCCTAACACTAACACTAACCCTAACCCTATATCTAATCCTAAACTTAACCCTAGCCCTAACCCTAACCCTCACACTAAACCAAACCCTAAACCTAGTGCTAACCCTAACCCTATTTCTACTCCTAACTATAACCCCAGCTCTAACCATAACACTAACCCTAAGCCTAAATCTAAATCTTTCTCTAACCCTAACCCTAAAAGTAACCCTAACTCGAACCCTAGCTCTAACCCTAACCCTAACACTAAACTGCACCCTAGCTCTAACCATAACAATGGCTCTAACTCAAACCCCAATCTTAACCCTAGCTCTAACCCTAACCCTAACCCTAACCCTAGCTCTAACCCTAACCCAAACCCTACCTCTAACCCTAAGCCCAACCCTAACCCTAGCTCTAACTCTAACCCTAACCATAACACTAGCTCTAACCCTAACCATAACACTAAGCCTAACCCTAGCTCTAACCCTAACCCTAGCTCTAACCCTAACACTAACCCTAATCCTAACACTATTTCTACTCCTAATCGTAACCCTAGCTTTAACCCTAATCCTACCAATAACCCTAAACCTAAACCTTGCTCTAACCCTAACCCTAAACCTACCAATAACTCTAACCCAAACTCTAACCCTAACTCTAACCCTAAACCGAAACCTAGCTCTAACGATAACAATACCTCTAACCCAAACCCTAATCCTAACCCTAACCATAACCCCTGCTCTAAACCTAATCCTAACCCTAAAACTAACCCGAAATCTAACCCTAACCCTAGATCTAACCCTAACCCTAAACCGAAACCTAACCCTAACCCTAGCTCTAAACCTAACCCTAACCCTAACCCTAACCCTAACCCTATTTCTACTCCTAACCATAACCCTAGCTTTAACCCTAATCCTAAAACTAACCCTAACCCTAAACCTAGCTCTAACCCTAAACCTAAACCTAACCCTAACTATAACCCTAACTCTACTTCTAACGCTAAACCTAAACCTGGCTCTAACCCTCACCCTAAACCTAACCCTAACCCTAACTCTAATCCTAACCCTAACCGTAAACCGAACCCTAGCTCTAACTATAACAATAGCTCTAAACCAAACCCTAATACTAACCCTAACCCTAACCATAATCATAACACCAGATCTAACCCTAATCCTAACCCTAACCCTAACCGTAACCCGAAATCTAACCCTAACCCTAGATCTAACTCTAACCCTGAACCTAAACCAAACCCTAACCCTATTCCTAACCATAACCCTAGTTCTCACAGTAACCTTATCTCTAACCCTAGGTAAATCCTAACTCTAAACTTAACCATAACTCTAACCCTAACCTTAGCTCTAACCCTAACCATAAAGCTAACCATAACCCTAGCTCGAACCCTACCCCTAGCTCTAACCGTAAACCTAACACTTACCCTACCCCTAAACCTAACCCTAGCTATCACCCTAACCCTAACCATAAACCTAGCTCTAACCTTAACCCTAACCCTTACCCTAACCCTAACCCTAACCCTAGCTATAAACCAAACCCTACAACTAACCCTATACCTAAACCTAGCTCTAACCCTAATCCTACATCTAACCCTAACCATAACGCTAAGCCTAAGCCTAGCTCTAATCCTAACCCTAACCCTAATCCTAACCCTCGCTCTAAACCTAATCCTAACCCTAAAGGTAACCCTAGCACTAGCCCTAGACCTAACCCTAAGCCTAACCCTAGCTCTAAGCCTAACCCGTAGCCTAACCCTACAACTACCCCTAGTTCTAACAACAAAATTAGCTCTAACCCTAACCACAACACTAGCTCTAACCCTAACCCTAACCCTAGCTCTAACCCTATAACTAGCTCTAACCCTAAACATAACACTAACCCTAACCCTAGCTCTAACACTAAACCTAGCTCTAACCCTAAACCTAACCCTAACCCTAAGTCTAATCCTAGCTCTAAACCTAATCCTAGCTCTAAACCTAACACTAACCCTAACACTAGCTCTAACCCTGACCCTAATCCTAATCCTAGCACTAACCCTAACCCTCGCTCTAAACCTTTACCTAAATCTTACACTAAACCTAACCCTAAACCTAACCCTAGCTCTAACACTAAATCTAACACTAAACCTAACCAAAACCCTATCTCTAACCCTAACCATAAAACTAACCCTAACCCTAGCTCTAACCCTAATCCTAACCCTAACCCTAACCCTAACACTAGCTCTATCCCTAACTCTAAACCTAAACCTAATCCTAGCTCTAACCCTAACCTTATCTATAACCCTACACCTAACATTAACCGTAACCCTAAACCTAACACTAACCCTAGTTATAACCCTAACCCTAGCTCTAACCCTAACCCAAGATCTAGCCCTAAACCTAACCATAATCCTAACCCTAACCCGAGCTCTAACACTAACTCTAACCCTCACCCTAGCTCTAACCCTAACCCGAAACCTAACCCTAGCTATAACCCTAACCCTAGCTATAACCCTAACGCTTGCTCTAACCCTAATCCTAATAGTAAACCTAACCCTAACCCTAGGTCTAACCCTAACCCTAAGCAAATGCTAGCTATAACCCTACCAATGACACTAACCCTAACACTAAACCTAACCATAACCCTAACTCTAACTCTAACCCTAGCTCTAACCCTAACCATAGCTCTAAAACTAACACGAAACCTAACGATAAACCTAGCTCTAACCCTAAACCTAGGTCTAACACTAACCCTAGCTCTAATACTAACCCTAACCCTAACCGTGGCTTTCACCCTAAACTTATCCCTAACCCTAGCTCTAACCGAAACCCTAACCCTGACCATAAACTAAACCTAACCCTAGCTCTAACACTGAATCTAACACTAAAACTAACCAAAACCCTAGCTCTAACCCTAACCCTAACCATAAACTTAACCCTAAGCCTAGCTCTAACCCTAATCCTAACCCTAAGCCTAACACTAGCTGTATCCCTAACTCTAACCTTAAACCTAACCCTAGCTCTAACCCTAACCTTATCTATAACCCTACACCTAACCTTAATCCTAACCCTAAACCTAACCCTAACCCTAGCTGTAACCCTAACCCGAACTCTAGCCATAACCCTAGTTCTAGCCCTAAACCTAACCATAATCCTAACTCTAACCCGAGCTCTAACTCTAACTCTAACCCTAAACCTAGCTCTAACCCTAACCCTAACCCTAAAACTCAACCTAGCTCTAACCCTAACCCTAAACCTAACCCGAAACCTAACTCTAAGCCTTGCTATAACCCTAAACCTAAACCTAACCCTTAACCCTAACCCTGACCCTAACACTAACCCTAGCTCTAACCCTAACCCTAACCCTAACCCTAATCCTAACCTTACCACAGCTCTAACCCTAACCCTAGCGATAACCCTAAACCAAACCCTAACCCTAAGCCTAACCCTAGCTCTAAGCCTAATCCGTAGCCGAACCAAAGCTCAAACCCTAATCCTAACCCTAACCCTACCCCTAGTTCTAACCCCATCCTTAGCTCTAAAGCTAACCATAACACTAGCTCGAACCCTAACCCTAACCTTAACCCTAGCTCTAACCCTATAACTAGCTCTAACCCTAAACATAACACTAACCCTAACCCTAAACCTAACCCTAACCCCAGCTCTAACACTAACCCTAGCTCTAACCCTAAACCTAACCCTATCCCTAAGTCTAATCCTAGGTCTAATCCTAGCTCTAAACCTAACACTAACCCTAACACTAGCCCTAACCCTGACCCTAATCCTAATCCTAGCACTAAACCTAACCCTTGATCTAAACCTTAACCTAAATTTAACCCTAAACCTAACCCTAGCTCTAACCCTAAACCTAGCTCTAACCCTAACCCTTGCTCTAAACCTAATCCTAACAGTAACCCTAACCCTAACCCTATGTCTAACACTAACCCTAAGCTAACGCTAGCTATAACCCTACCAATGACACTAACCCTAATAACTAAACCTAACCATAACCCTAACTCTAACTCTAACCATAGCTCTAAGCCTAACCGTAGCTCAAAAACAAACACGAAACCTAACCCTACACCTAGCTCTAACCCTAAACTTAGGTCTAACACTAACCCTAGCTCTAATACTAACCCTAACCCTAACACTAGCTTTCACCCTAAACTTATCCCTAACCCTAGCTCTAACCAAAACCCTAACCCTGACCATAAACCTAAACCTAACCCTAGTTCTAACACTAAATCTAACACTAAACCTAACCAAAACCCTAGCTCTAACCCTAACCCTAACCCTAAAGCTAACCCTAACCCTAGCTCTAACCCAAAGCCTAACCCTAACCCTAACCGTAACCCGAAATCTAACCCTAACCCTATATCTAACTCTAACCCTGAACCTAAACCAAACCCTAACCGTATTCCTAACCATAACCCTAGCTCTCACAGTAACCTTATCTCTAACCCTAGGTAAATCCTAACTCTAAACTTAACCATAACTCTAACCCTAACCTTAGCTCTAACCCTAACCATAAAGCTAACCATAAACCTAGCTCGAACCCTACCCCTAGCTCTAACCCTAACACTAGCCCTAACCCTGACCCTAATCCTAACTCTAGCACTAAACCTAAACCTTGCTCTAAACCTTAACCTAAATTTAACCCTAAACCTAACCCTAGCTCTAACCCTAAACGTAGCTCTAACCCTAACCCTTGCTCTAACCCTAATCCTAACAGTAACCCTAACCCTAACCCTAGGTCTAACCCTAACCCTAACCCTAACACTAGCTATAACCCTACCAAAAACTCTAACCCTAACACTAAACCTAACCCAAACCCTAACTCTAACCCTAACCCTAGCTCTAACCCTAACAGTAGCTCTAAAACTAACACAAAACCTAACCCTAAACCAAGTTCTAACCCTAAACCTAGCCCTAACACTAACCCTAGCTCTTATCCTAACCCTAACCCTAACCCTGGCTTTCACCCTAAACTTATTCCTAACCCTAGCTCAAACCGAAAGCCTAACCCTGACCATAAACCAAACCTAACCCTAGTTCTAACCCTAATCCTAACCGTAACCCTAGCTCTAACCCTAATCCTCACACTAACCCTAACCCTAACCCTAGCTCTAAATCTAACCCTAACCCTAATCCTAACCGTAACCCTAAACCTAACTCGAACTCTAAACCTAACCCTAATCCTAACACTAACCCTAACTCTAATCCTAGCTCTAATCCTAACCCGAGCTCTAAACCTAACCCTAACCATAACTATAATCCTAGATATCACCCTAAACTTATCCTTAACCCTAGCTCTAAACCTGACCCTAATCCTAATCCTAGCTCTAACCTAAATCCTAAACCTAACTCTAAACCTAACCCTAATGCTAACACTAACTCAAACCCTAACCCTAGCTCTCACCCTAACCCTAACTCTAAACCTAGCTCTATCCCTACCTATAACCCTAAACCTAACCCTAGCTCTATCCCTAACCCTAGCTCTAACACTGACACTAATCCTAAACCTAGCTCTAAACCGAACCCGAAGCCTAACCCTAAACCTAACCCAAATGGCAACCCTAAACCTAACCCTAACCCAAGCTCTCATCCTAATCCTAACCCTAACCCTAGCTCTAAACTAACCCTAACCCCAAAACTAACCCTAGCTCTAACCCTAACCCTAACACTAAAACTAACCCTAGTTCTAACTTTAACCCTAACCCAAACCTAAAGATAGCTCTAACCCTAACCATAACACTAACCCTAAACATAAACCTAACCCTAACCAGAGCTCTCACCCTAGACCTAGCTGTAACCGTAACCCTAGCTCTAAATCTAACCCTAACCCTAGCTATCACCCTAACATTATCCCTGAACTTAGCTCTAACCCTGACCCTAAACCTAACCCTAACTCTAACCCGAATCCTAACCCTAACACTAAACCTAACACTAACGCTAACCCTAACACAAACCCTAACCCTATTCCTAAACATAACCCTAGCTCTCACACTAACCTTATCCCTAACCCTAGGTAAATCCTAACTCTAAATTTAACCATAAATCTAACCCTAACTCTAGCTCTAACCCTACATCTAACTATAACCCTAACCCTAGCTCTAAACCTAACACTAAACCTAACCCTAGCTCTAAACCTAACCTTAACCCTAATCCTAACCCTAACCCTAGCTCTAACCTTAACCCTAATCCTAACCCTAGCCTTAGCTCTAAACCTAGTCCTAGCCCTAACCCTAGCTCTAAAACTTACCCTAACTCTAGCCCTAACCTTAACCCTAACCCTAGCCGTAACCCGAGTCCTACACCTAGCTCTAACCATAAGCCTAACCCTAGCACTAACCCTAACGCTAACCCTAACCATATTCCTAACCATAACCATAAAACTAGTATTAAACCTAAACCTAACCGTAACCCTAACCTGAGCCCTACCCCTACCCCTAACCTTAACCATGGCCTTAACTCTAACCCTAGCCTGAGCTCTAAAAATAGCCTTGCCCTAAACTTTACCCTAACTCTAGCCCTAACCCTAACCATAGCCCTAACTCTAACCCTAACACTAACCCTAAACCAAACTCGAGCACTAAACCTAATCCTAACCCTAACCCTAACCCTAACCCTAGCTCTAACCCTAACCTTACCCTTACCCTAGCTCTAACCCTGACCCTAATCTTAACCCTAACTCTAACCCGAACCCTAACACTAAAACTATCACTAACGCTAACCCTAACCCTAACCCTAACCCTAGCTCTAAACCTAACCTTAACCCTAATCCTAACCCTAACCTTAACCCTAATCCTAAACCTAACCCTAGCTCTAACCCTAACCTGAGATCTATCCGTAACCCTAACACTAAACCTAACCCTAGTTTTCACGCTAAACTTATATCTAAACCTAGCTCAAAACCTAAAACTACCTCTAACCCTGAACCTAAACCTAACCATAGCTCTAACCTTAACTCTAAGCCTAAAACTAACCCTAACCCTAGCTGTAACCCTTACTCTAACCCTATCCCTAGCTCTAACCCTAACCCTAACCTGAAACCTAACCCTAGCTGTAACCCTAACCTTAGCTGTAACTCTAACCCTAACCCTAAACCTACCTCTAACCCCAACCCTATACCTAACCCTAACCCTAGCTCAAACCCTAGACCTAGCTCTAACCCTAACCCTAGCTCTAACCCTAACCTTAACCCTAACCCTGAACCTAATTCTAAACCTCGCTCTAACCCTAACCCTGAACTTAAACGTAACCCTAACCCTAGCACTAAACCTAACCCTCACTCTAACCCTAGCTCTAACCTTAACCCTAACCCTAACCTTAACTTTAACCCTAGCCCTAACACTAACACTATCCATAACCCGAGCCCTAACACTACCTCTAACCGTTACCCTGGCCTTACCTCTAACCCTAGCGTTAACCTTAACACTAGCCCTAGCTCTAAACCTAACCCTCACCCTAGCCCTAACCCTAGCCCTACCCCTAGATCTAACCCTAACCATAAATCTAGCACTAAACCTAAACCTAACCCTATTCCTAACCCTAACCATAAACCTAGCCAGAAACCTAAACCTAACCGTAACCCTGACCTTAACTCTAACCCTAGCCTTAGCTCTATACCTAGCCCTAGCCCTAACCCTAGCTCTAAACCTTACCCTAACTCTAGCCCTAACCTTAACCCTAACCCTAGACGTAACCCGAGTCCTACCCCTAGCGCAAACCTTAAGCCTAACTCTAACGCTAACCCTAACCCTATTCCTAACCCTAATCATAAAACTAGTCTTAAACCTAAACCTAACCCTAACCTTAACCTGAGCCCTACCCCTACCCCTAACCTTAACCCTGGCCTTAACACTAACCCTAGCCTGAGTTCTAAACCTAGCCTTGTACTAAACTTTACCCTAACTCTAGCCCGAACCCTAACCATAGCCCTAACCCTAACCCTAACACTAACGCTAAACCAAACTCGAGCACTAAACCTAATCCTAACCTAACCCTAACCCTAACCCTAGCTCTAACCCTAACCTTAACCCTAACCCTAGCTCTAAAACTGACACTAATCCTAAACCTAGCTCTAAACCGAACCCGAAGCCTAACCCTAAACCTAACCCTAATGGTAACACTAAACCTAACCCTAATCCAAGCTCTCACCCTAATCCTAACCCTAACCCTAGCTCTAAACCTAACCCTAACCCCAAAACTAACCCTAGCTCTAACCCTAACCCTAACCCTAACACTAAAACTAACCCTAGTTCTAACTTTAACCCTAACCCAAACCTAAAGATAGCTCTAACCCTAACCATAACACTAACCCTAAACCTAAACCTAACCCTAACCAGAGCTCTCACCCTAGACCTAGCTGTAACCGTAACCCTAGCTCTAAACCTAACCCTAACCTTAGCTATCACCCTAACCTTATCCCTGAACCTAGCTCTAACCGTGACCCTAATCCTAACCCTAGCTCTAACCCGAATCCTAACCCTAACACTAAACCTAACACTAACGCTAACCCTAACCCAAACCCTAACCCTATTCCTAAACATAACCCTAGCTCTCACACTAACCTTATCCCTAACCCTAGGTAAATCCTAACTCTAAACTTAACCATAACTCTAACCATAAAATTAGCTCTAACCCTAAACATAAACCTAACATAACCCTAGCTCGAACCCTAACCCTAGCTCTAACTGTAACCATAAACCTCACCCTAAAGCTAAACCTAAACCTAGCTTTCACCCTAACACTAACCATAAACCTAGCTGTAACCCTAACCCTAAACCTAACCCTAAATCTATTTCTAAACATAATTTTAACCTTAGCTCTAACCCAAACCCTACCACTAACCCTAACCCTAAACCTAGCGATAACCCTAACCCTAAACCTAAACCTAACCCTAAACCTAACCCTAACCCTATTTCTACTCCTAACCATAACCCTAGCTTTAACCCTAATCCTAACACTAACCCTAACCATAAACCTAGCTCTTAACCTAAACCTAACCCTAACCCTAACTATAACCCTAACTCTAATTCTAACCCTAACCCTAAACCTAGCTCTAACCCTAACCCTAACCCTAACCCTAACTCTTATCCTACCCCTACCCATAAACTTAACCCTAGCTCTAACTATAACAATAGCTCTAAACCAAACCCTAATCCTAACCCTAACCCTAACCGTAACCCGAAATGTAACCCTAACCCTAGATCTACCTCTAACCCTGAACCTAACCCAAACCCTAACCCTATTCCTAATAATAACCCTAGCTCTCACAGTAACCTTATCTCTAACCTTAGGAAAATCCTAACACTAAACTTAAACATAACTCTAATTCTAAATTAGCTCTAACCCTAACCATAAAGCTAATCATAACCCTAGCTCGAACCCAACCCCTAGATCTAACCGTAAACCTAACCCTTACCCTAACCCTAATCCTAAACATATTTCTAATCCTAAGCCTAACCCTAGCTATAACCCAAACCCTACAACTAACCCTATCCCTAATCCTAGCTCTAACCCTAACCATAAGCCTAAGCCTAACCCTAGCTCTAATCCTAACCCTAACTCTAACCCGAACCCTAACACTAACACTAAACCTAACCCTAACGCTATCCCTAACCCTAACCCTAACCCTCGCTCTAAACCTAATCCTAACCCTAAAGGTAACCCTAACCCTAGCTCTAGACCTAACCCTAACCCTAACCCTAGTTCTAATGCTAACCCTAACCCTAACCCTAACACTAACCCTAGCTCTACCCCTAACTCTAACCCTAAACCTAACCCTAGCTCTATCCCTAACCGTATCTATAAACCTACACCTAACCTTAACCCTAACCCTAAACCTAACCTTAACCCTAGCTCTAAACCTAACCCTACATCTAACCCTAACCCTAGTTCTAGCACTAAACCTAACCATAATCCTAACCCTAACCCGAGCTCTAACCCTAACTCTAACTCTAAGCCTAGCTCTAACCCTAACCCTAACCCAAAAATTCACCCTAGCTCTAACCCTAACCCTAAACCTAAGCCGAAACCTAACTCTAAGCATAGCTCTAACCCTCAACCTAAACCTAACCCTTAACCCTAACCCTGACCCTAACCCTAACCCTAGCTCTAACCCTAATCCTAACCCTAACCTAACCTCAGCTCTAACCCTAACCCTAGCGATAACCCTAAACCAAACCCTAACCCAAGGCCTAACCCTAGCTCTAACCCTAATCCGTAGCCTAACCAAAGCTCTAAACCTAATCCTAACCCTAACCCTACCCCTAGTTCTAAACCCATTCTTAGCTCTAAAGCTAACCATAACACTAGCTCTAACCCTAACCCTAAGCCTAGCTCTAACCCTATGACTAGCTCTAACCCTACACATAACACTAATCCTAACCCTAAACCTAACCCTAACCCTAAGTCTAATCCTAGCTCTAAACCTAATCCTAGCTCTAAACCTAACACTAACCCTAACACTAGCTCTAACCCTGACCCTAATCCTAACCCTAGCACTAACCCTAACCCTCGCTCTAAACCTTAACCTAAATCTAACCCTAAAACTAACCCTAAACCTAACCCTGTTAAGCCCGGAACGCAAGCCGCACTTACAGAGCACCAAGAGACGATCTCACGTAAAAACAAAGGGGTTTATTCAGACCAGCATGCTGGGGCTCACAACATACTCCGAAAACAGAGCAGAGGCTGAGAGCCCCGATCCTTTGTTACATGTTCTTTTTATAGACTAGGGTTCAGGCTGGGTGGAGGGTAGTTTGAAATACTGAGTTGGCCCACCCTGATAGGCCAGGTAGGGGCCAGGGTTTGCTTACATAGGCACGAGATGTGGGGTCAGGAAGCGGCCTAACGGCAGAAGGTGGTCTTGCCTTATTCGGTTATCTCCCGGCACATTGTTGCTGGATTACCTAATGGTGGGGTGTGGGGCTGGCAAGTCTCTTTGTCCTGCTAAGGGCTAGTCACCTAAGATGGAGGAGGCTGGGGAGAATTGTTCCTTTTACCCTAGCTCTAACCCTAACCCTAGCTCTAACCCTAACCCTTGCTCTAACCCTAATCCTAATAGTTACCCTAACCCTAACCCTAGGTCTAACCCTAACCGTAAGCAAACGCTAGCTATAACCCTACCAATGACACTAACCCTAACACTAAACCTAACCATAACCCTAACTCTAACACTAACCCTAGCTCTAACCCTAACCATAGCTCTAAAACTAACAGGAAACCTAACCCTAAACCTAGCTCTAACCCTAAACCTAGGTCTAAGACTAACCCTAGCTCTAATACTAACCCTAACCCTATCCCTAGCTTTCACCCTAAAATTATCCCTAACCCTAGCTCTAACCGAAACCCTAAACCTGACCATAAACCTAAACCTCACCCTAGCTCTAACACTAAATCTAACACTAAACCTAACCAAAACCCTAGCTCTAACCTTAACCCTAACCATAAACCTAACCCTAACCTTAGCTCTAACCTTAATCCTAACCCTAACCCTAACCCTAACACTAGCTCTATCCCTAACTCTAACCCTAAACCAAACACTAGCTCTAACCCTAACCTTATCTATAACCCTACAATTAACCTTAACCCTAACCCTAAACCTAACCTTAACCCTAGCTCTAAACCTAACCCTACATCTAACCCTAACCCTAGTTCTAGCACTAAACCTAACCATAATCCTAACCCTAACCCGAGCTCTAACCCTAACTCTAACTCTAAGCCTAGCTCTAACCCTAAGCCTAACCCAAAAATTCACCCTAGCTCTAACCCTAACCCTAAACCTAAGCCGAAACCTAACTCTAAGCATAGCTCTAACCCTAAACCTAAACCTAACCCTTAACCCTAACCCTGACCCTAACCCTAACCCTAGCTCTAACCCTAATCCTAACCCTAACCTAACCTCAGCTCTAACCCTAACCCTAGCGATAACCCTAAACCAAACCCTAACCCAAGGCCTAACCCTAGCTCTAACCCTAATCCGTAGCCTAACCAAAGCTCTAAACCTAATCCTAACCCTAACCCTACCCCTAGTTCTAAACCCATTCTTAGCTCTAAAGCTAACCATAACACTAGCTCTAACCCTAACCCTAAGCCTACCTCTAACCCTGTGACTAGCTCTAACCCTACACATAACACTAACCCTAACCCTAAACCTAACCCTAACCCCAGCTCTAACATTAACCCTAGCTCTAACCCTAAACCTAACCCTATCCCTAAGTCTAATCCTAGCTCTAAACCTAATCCTAGCTCTAAACCTAACACTAGCCCTAACCCTGAACCTAATCCTAAACCTAGCATTAAACCTAACCCTTGCTCTAAACCTTACCCTAAATTTAACCCTAAACCTAACCCTAGCTCTAACCCTAAACGTAGCTCTAACCCTAACGCTTGCTCTAACCCTAATCCTAACAGTAACCCTAACCCTAGGTCTAACCCTAACACTAACCCTAACGCTAGCTATAACACTACCAAAAACTCTAACCCTAACACTAAACCTAACCCTAACCCTAACCCTAACTCTAACCCTAACCCTAGCTCTAACTCTAACAGTAGCTCTAAAACTAACAGAAAACCTAGCCCTAAACCAAGCTCTAACCCTAAACCTAGCTCTAACACTAACCCTAGCTTTCACCCTAAACTTATCCCTAACGCTAGCTCTAACCGAAAGCCTAACCCTGACCATAAACCAAACCTAACCCTAGCTCTAACCCTAATCCTAACTCTAACCCTAACCCTAACCCTAGCTCTAAGTCTAACCCTAAACCTAATCCTAACCGTAACCCTAAACCTAACTCGAACTCTAAACCTAACCCTAACCCTAACCATAACCCTAGCTATCACCCTAAACTTATCCCTAACCCTAGCTCTAAACCTGACCCTAATCCTAATCCTAGCTCTAACCTTAATCCTAACCCTAAGCCAAAACCTAACCCTAACGCTAACACTAACTCAAAAAGTAACCCTAGCTCTAACCCTAACCCTAGCTCTAACCAAACATCTAACTATACCCCTAACCCTAACCCTAGCTCTAAACCTAACACTAAACCTAACCCTAACCCTAGCTCTAAACCTACCCTAACCCAAACCCTAACTCTAGCTCTCACCCTAACCTTACCCTTACCGTAGCTCTAACCCTGACCCTAATCCTAACCCTAACTCTATCCCAAACCCTAACACTAAACCTGTCATTAATGCTAACCCTAACCCTAACCCTAACCCTCGTTCGAACCCTAAACCTAACCCTAAACGTAACCCTAACCCTAGCTCTAACCCTAAACCTAACCCTAACCCTAGCTCTGAACCTAAACTTAACCCTAATCCTAACCCTAACCATAGCTCTAACCCTAACCCTAACCATAACCCTAACTCTAACCCTAACCCTAGCTCTAAACCTAACCCTAAACCTAAACCTAACTATACCTCTAACCCTAACCCTAAACCTAACCCTAACCCTCGCTCTAACCCTAGACTAGCTCTAACCCTAACCCTAGCTCTAACCCTAACCCTAACGCTAACCGTAGCTCTAAACCTAACCCTAACCCTAAAAATAACCCTAGCTCTAACCCTAACCCTAACACTAACAATAAAACTAACCGTAGCTCTAACCCTAACCCTAACCGCAACACTAAAGCTAGCTATTACCCTAAACATATCTAAACCTAGCTCTAACCCTGACCCTAATCCTAACCCTAGCTCTAACCCAAATCCTAAAAACACTAAACCTAACTCTAACGCTAAACCTAACCCAAAACCTAATGCTAGCTCTCAAACCTAACCCTAACCCTAACCCTAGCTCTAACCCTAACTCTAACCCTAAACCTAACCGTAGCTCTAACCGTAACCCTAGCTCTAACCCTACACCTAAGTATAACCCTAGCACTAAACCTAAACCTAATCCTAACCATAACCCTAACCGTAACCCTAACCCTAGCTCTAACCCTACCTTATCCCTAACCCTAGCTCTAACACTGACACTAATCCTAACCCTAGCTCTAAACCAAACCCTAACCCTAACCCTAAACCTAACCCTAACGCTAACCGAAATCTTAAACCTAACGCTAAACCTAACCCTAGCTCTCACACTAACCCTAAACCTAACCCTAGCTCTAACCTTAACCCTAATCCTAAACCTAACCCTAGCTCTATCCCTAACCCTGGATCTATCCGTAACCCTAACACTAAATCTAACCCTAGCTATCACGCTAAACATATATAAACCTAGCTCAAATCCTAAAACTACCTCTAACCCTGAACCTAAACCTAACCATAGCTCTAACCATAACTCTAAGCCTAAAACTAAGGCTAACCCTATCTGTAACCCTTACCCTAACCCTAACCCTAACTCTAAGCCCAACTATAACCCTAACATGAAACCTAACCCTAGTGTAACCCTAACCCTAGCTGTAACCCTAACCCTTACCCTAACCCTAGCTCTAATGCTAACCCTAACCCTAACACAAAACCTCACCCTAACCCTAAGCCTAACCCTAGCTCTAAGCCTAACCCCTAGCCTAAACCTAGCTCTAACCCTAACACTAACCCTACCCCTACCCCTAGTTCTAACAACAAAATTAGCTCTAACCCTAACCACAACACTAGCTCTAACCCTAACCCTAACCCTAGCTCTAACCCTATAACTAGCTCTAACCCTAAACATAACACTAACCCAAACCCTAAAAATAACCCTAACCCTAGCTCTAACACTAAACCTAGCTCTAACCCTAAACCTAACCCTAACCCTAAGTCTAATCCTAGCTCTAAACCTAATCCTTGCTCTAAACCTAACACTAACCCTAACACTAGCTCTAACCCTGACCCTAATCCTAACCCTAGCACTAACCCTAACCCTCGCTCTCAACCTTTACCTAAATCTTACCCTAAATCTAACCCTAGATCTAACACTAAATCTAACACTAAACCTAACCCTAACCCTATCTCTAACCCTAACCCTAAAACTAACCCTAACCCTAGATCTAACCCTAATCTTAACCCTAACCCTAACCCTAACCCTAACACTAGCTCTATCCCTAACTCTAACCCTAAACCTAATCCTAGTTCTAACCCTAACCTTATCTATAACCCTACACCTAACATTAACCGTAACCCTAAACCTAATCCTAACCCTAGCTCTAACCCTAACCCTAGCTCTAACCCTAACCCTAGCTCTAACCCTAACCCTAGATCTAGCCCTAAACCTAACCATAATCCTAACCCTAACCCGAGCTCTAACACTAACTCTAACCCTAACACTAGCTCTAACCCTAACCCTAAACCTAAACCTCACCCTAGCTCTAACCCTAACCCGAAACCTAACCCTAGCTATAACCCTAACCCTAGCTATAACCCTAACGCTTGCTCTAACCCTAATCCTAATAGTAACCCTAACCCTAATCCTAGGTCTAACCCTAACCCTAAGCAAACCCTAGCTCTAACCCTACCTTATCCCTAACCCTAGCTCTAACACTGAAACTAATCCTAACCCTAGCTCTAAACCAAACCCTAACCCTAACCCTAAACCTAACCCTAATGCTAACCGTAATCTTAAACCTAACCCTAAACCTAACCCTAGCTCTCACACTAACCCTAAACCTAACCCTAGCTCTCACACTAACCCTAAACCTAACCCTAACCAGAGCTCTAACCCTAGACCTAGCTGTAACCCTAACTCTAGCACTAAACCTAACCCTAACATAACCCTAACCCTAGCTATCACCCTAACCTTATCACTAAACCTAGCTCTAACCCTAACCCTAACCCCAACCCTAACGCTAGCTCTCAAACCTAACCCTAAACAGAATTCTAGATCTAACCCTAACTCTAACCCTAAACCTAACCCTAGCTCTAACCTTAACCCTAGCTCTAACCCCACACCTGACTATAACCCTAACCCTAACCCTAGCTCTAAACCTAACCCTAACACTAACCCTAATCCTAGCACTAACCCTAACCCTAACCCTAACCCTAGCTCTAACCCTAGTCCTAACCCTAACCCGAAACTTAACCCTAGCTGTAACCCTAACCCTAGCTGTAACCCTAACCCTATCCCTAGCTCTAACCCTAATCCTAACCCTAAACCTAACACTACCTCTAACCCTAACCATAACACTAACCCTAACCCTAACCCTAACATGAAACCTTACCCTAGTTTAACCCTAACCCAAGCTGTAACCATAATATTAACTGTAACCCTAGCTCTATCCCTAACCTTATCTATAACCCTACACCTAACCTTAACCCTAACCCTAAACGTAACCCTAAACCTAGCTCTAGACCTAACTCTAACCTTAGCCCTAGCTCTAATGCTAACCACAATGCTAACCCTAACCATAACCCTTGCTCTAACACTAACCTTATCCCTAACCCTAACCCTAAACGTAACCCTAAACCTAGCTCTAGACCTAACTCTAACCCTAGCCCTAGCTCTAATGCTAACCACAACGCTAACCCTAACCATAACCCTTGCTCTAACACTTAATCCTAACCCTAACCCTAGACCTAACCCTAGGTATAACCCTAACCCTAATCTTAACGCTAGCTACAACCCTAACCATAACACTAACCATAACCCTAAACCTAACCCTAACCCTAGCTCTAACCCTAACCCTAACCCTACCTCTAACCCTCACCCTAGCTCTAAACCTAACACAAAACCTAACCCTAAACCTAGCTCTAACCCTAAACCTAACCATAACCCTAATCCTAACCCTAGGTCTAACCCTAACCTTAAGCCTAAACCTAGCTTTAACCCTAACCCTAAACCTAATCCAAACCCGAAACCTAGCTCTAAGCCGAACTGTAGCTCCAACTATAACCATAACCCTAACCCTAAACCTAACCCTAACCAAAGCTCTAACCCTAAACCTAGATCTAACCCTATTCCTAGCTCTAACCCTAACCCTAACCCTAACCATAGCTTTCACCCTATATTTATACCTAACCCTAGCTCTAACCGAATCCCTAACCTTACCATGAACCTAAACCTAAACCTAGCTCTAACTCTAACCCTAACCCTAAACCTAATCCTAGCTCTAACACTAACCCTAGCTCTAACCCTAATTCTAACCCTAACCCTAACCATAACACTAACACTAAACCTAACACTAACCCGAGCTCTAGCCCTAACCCTAACCCTAACAATAGCTCTAAACCTAAACCTAACCCTAAACCTAAACATAACTCAAGCTCTAACCCTAATCCTAACCCTAACACTAACCCTAACTCTAATCCTAGCTCAAAACTTACTTTAAACATAACCCTATTCCTAACCCTAGCTCTATCAATAACCCTATCCCTAGCTCTAACCATAACACTAGCTGTAACCCTAAACCTAACCCTAACGCTAGCTCTAAACCTAACCATAACACAAACCCTAACCCTAAACTTAACACTAACACTAGCTATAACCCTAGTCCTCGCTCTAACCCTAACCCTATATCTAAACCTAAACCTAACCCTCGCCCTGAACCTAATCCTAACCCTAGCTCTAACCCTAAACCTAACACTAAACGTTTCCTGACGCTAGCTCTAAAACAAACGCTAACCCTAACCCTACCCTAGCTCTCACCCTAACCTTACCCATACCCTAGCTCTAAACCTGACCCTAACCCTACCCCTAGCTCTCACCCTAACCCTAACCCTAACCCTTGCTCTAACCCTAACTCTAACCTTAAACCTAACCCTAGCTCTAAACCTAACCCTAGATCTAACTCAAACCATAACCGTAACCATAATCCTAACCCTAGCTCTAAATCTAACCCTAACCCTAACCTGAAACCTTACCCTAGTTTAACCCTAACCCTAGCTGTAACCATAATATTAACTCTAACCCTAGCTCTATCCTTAACCGTATCTATAACCCTACACCTAACCTTAACCCTAACCCTAAACGTAACCCTAACCCTAGCTCTAGACCTAACCCTAACCCTAGCCCTAGCTCTAATGCTAACCACAACGCTAACCCTAACCATAACCCTTTCTCTAACACTAACCTTATCCCTAACCTTAGCTCTAACAGTAACACTATTCCTAAACCTAGCTCTAAACCAAACCCTAACCCTAAACCTAAACCTAACCCTAATGCTAACCCTAACCCTAGCTCTAACCCTACACCTAAGTATAACCCTAACCATAACCCTAGCTCTAAACCTAAACCTAAACCTAACCCTAACCCTTACTCTAACCCTAACCCTAACCCTAACCCTAACCCTGACCTTAAACCTAAAAATAGCTCTAACCCTAACCCTAACCCTAATCTTACCCTAGCTCTAACCCTAACCCTAGCTCCAAGCCTAAACCTAACCCTAACCCTAAGTATAATCCAAGCTCTAAATCTAACAATAAACCTAAACCTAGCACTAACACTTACCCTCGCTCTAAACCTAACACTAAACCTAACCTAACCATAACCCCAACCCTAACCCTAAGCCTAGCTCTAACCCTAAACCTAACCATAACCCTAATCCTAACCCTAGGTCTAATCCTAACCTTAAGCCTAACCCTAGCTTTAACCCTAAACCTAACCCTTACCCTAGCTCTAACCCTAACCCTAGCTCTAACCCTAACCCTAACCCTAGCTCTAACCCTGACCCTAATCCTAACCCTAGCACTAAACATAACTCTCGCTCTAAATCTTACCCTAGACTTAATCCTAACCCTAACCCTAGACCTAACCCTAGGTATAACCCTAACCCTAATCTTAACGCTAGCTACAACCCTAACCATAACACTAACCATAACCCTAAACCTAACCCTAACCATAGCTCTAACACTAAACCTAGATCTAACCCTATCTCTAGCTCTAACCCTAAACCTAATCTTAACTTTCACCCTAAACTTATCCCTAACCCTAGCTCTAACCCTAACCCTAACCCTACCTCTAACCCTCACCCTAGCTCTAAACCTAACACAAAACCTAACCCTAAACCTAGCTCTAACCCTAAACCTAACCATAACCCTAATCTTAACCCTAGGTCTAACCCTAACCTTAAGCCTAACCCTAGCTTTAACCCTAACCCTAAACCTAATCCTAACCCGAAACCTAGCTCTAAGCCTAACTATAGCTCCAACTATAACCATAACCCTAACCCTAACCCTAAACCTAACCCTAACCATAGCTCTAACCCTAAACCTAGATCTAACCCTATTCCTAGCTCTAACCCTAACCCTAACCCTAACCCTAGGTTTCACCCTAAACTTCTACCTAACCCTAGCTCTAACCGAATCCCTAACCTTACCATGAACCTAAACCTAATCCTAGCTCTAACTCTAACCCTAACCCTAAACCTAATCCTAGCTCTAACACTAACCCTAGCTCTAACCCTAATTCTAACCCTAACCCTAACCATAACACTAACACTAAACCTAAACCTAACACTAACACTAGCTCTAAACCTAACCCTAACAATAGCTCTAACCCTAAACCTAACCCTAAACCTAAACCTAACTCAAGCTCTAACCCTAAGCCTAACCCTAACACTAACCTTAACTCTAATCCTAGCTCAAAACTTACTTTAAACGTAACCCTATTCCTAACCCTAGCTCTAGCAATAACCCTATCCCTAGCTCTAACCATAACACTAGCTGTAACCCTACACCTAACCCTAACGCTAGCTCTAAACCTAAACATAACACTAAGCCTAACCCTAAACTTAACACTAACACTAGCTATAACCCTAGTCCTCGCTCTAACCCTAACCCTATATCTAAACCTAAACCTAACCCTCGCCCTGAACCTAATCCTAACCCTAGCTCTAACCATAAATCTAACACTAAACGTTCCCTGACGCTAGCTCTAAACCGAACGCTAACCCTAACCCTACCCTAGCTCTCACCCTAAACTTACCAATTATCTAGCTCTAAACCTGACCCTAACCCTAACCCTAGCTCTCACCCTAACCCTAACCCTTGCTCTAACCCTAACTCTAACCTTAAACCTAACCCTAGCTCTAAACCTAACCCTAGATCTAACCCAAACCATAACCGTAACCATAATAATAACCCTAGCTCTAACCCTAACATTAAACCTAACCTAACCCCAGCTCTAACCCTAACCCTAGCGATAATCCTAAACCTAACCCTAACCCTAAGCCTAACCGTAGTTCTAACCCTAACCCTTAGCCTAACCCTAGCTCTAAACCTAACCCTAACCCTAACCCTAACCCTAGCTCTAACCCCAACCCTAGCTCTAACCCTAACCCTAACACTAGCTCTTACCCTAACCTTAACCCTAACCAAACCCTAGCACTAAACCTAAATCTCGCTCTAAACCTTACCCTAAACCTAACCCTAATCCTAACCCTAGCTCTAAGAATAACCCTAACCCTAGCTCTAACCATAACTTTAGCTGTAACCCTAAACCTAACCCTAAGCCTAACCCTAACGCTAGCTCTAAACCTAACCATATCACTAACCCTAACCCTAAACCTAACCCTAACCCTAGCTATAATCCTCGTCCTAGCGCTAACCCTAACCCTATCTCTAACCCTAAACCTAACCCTAGCCCTGAACCTAATACTAACCCTAGCTCTAACCCTAACCCTAACCCTAAACGTAACCTTAACCCTAGCTCTAACCCTAACCCAAACCCTAAACCTAGCTCTAACACAAACCATAACCTTAACGCTAAGCCTAACCCTAACTCTAATCCTAGCTCTAACACCAATGCTAGCTCTAAACCGAAACCTAACCCTAACCATTACCCCTACCCTAGCTCTAAACCTGACCCTATCACTAACCCTAGCTCTCACAATAACCCTATCCCTAAACCTAGCTCTAAACCTAACCCTGGTTCTAACCCTAACCCTAGCTCTCACCCTAACCCTAACCCTAACCAAACCCCAGCTCTAACCCTAAACCTAGCGATAACCCTAAAACTAACCCTAACCCTAACCCTAACCCTAACTCTAAGCCTAACCCTTAGCCTAACCGTAGCTCTAATCCTAACCCTAACCCTAACCCTAGTTCTAACATCAAACCTAACTCTAACCCTAACCAGTACACTAGTTCTAACCCAAAACCTAACCCTAACCCTAACCCGAAGCTAGCTCTAACCGTAAACATAACACTAACCCTAACCCTAAACCTAACCCTAACCCTAGCACTAACCCTAACCCTAGCTCTAAGGCTAAACCTAACCCTAACCCTAAATCTAATCCTAGCTGTAAACCTAACCCTAAACCTAACCCTAGCACTAACCCTAACCCTCGCTCTAAACCTAACACTAAACCTAACCCTAACCATAACCTCAACCATAACCCTAGATCTAAACCTAACCCTACCCCTAATCCTAACCCTAAGCCTAGCTCTAAACCTAAACCTAACCATAACCCTAATCCAAACCCTAGATCTAACCCTAACCTTAAGCCTAACCCTACCTTTAACCCTAAACCTAACCCTAATCCTAACACTAACCCTAGCTCTAAACCTAACCCTAGCTCTAACCCTGACCCTAATCCTAACCCTAGCACAAACTGTAACCCTCACTCTAAACCTTAACCTAAACTTAATCCTAACCCTAACCCTAACCCTAATCCTAACCCTAAACCTAGCTTTAACCCTAACCCTAACGCTAGCTGTAACCCTAACCCTTGCACTACCCCTAATCCTAACAGTAAACCTAACCCTAACCCTAATGCTAGCTCCAACTTTAACCATAACACTAACCCTAACCCTAGCTCTAAACCTAACCCTAAACCTACCCCTAACCCTAGCTCTAACCCTAACCCTAACCCTAACCCTAGCTCTAACCCTAACCTTAACCCTAATCCTAACCCTAGCTCTAACCCTAAACCTAACCCTAACCCTAGCTCTAACCCTAACTATATCTATAACCCTACACGTAACCTTAACCCTAACCCAAAACGTAACCCTAACCCTACCTCTAGACCTAACCCTAACCCTAGCCCTAGCACTAATACTAACCGCAAACCTAACCCTAACCCTAACCCTTGCTCTAACCCTAACCTTATCCCTAAACCTAGCTCTAACAGTAACACTATTCCTAAACCTAGCTCTAAACCAAACCCTAAACCTAGCCGTAAACCTAACCCTAATGCTAACGCTAACCCTAGCTCTAACCCTACACCTAAGTATAACCCTAACCCTAACTCTAGCTCTAAACCTAACCCTAAACCTAACCCTAACCCTTACTCTAACCCTAACCGTAACCCTAACCCTAAACCTAACTCTAAGTCTAGCTCTAACCCTAAACCTGAACCTAACCCTTAACCCTAACCCTGACCCTAACCCTAACCCTAGCTCTAACCCTAACCCTAACCCTAACCTAACCGAAGTTCTAACCCTAACCCTAGTGATAACCCTAAACCTAACCCTAACCCTAAGCCTAACAATAACCCTAAACCTAGCTCTAACCCTATCCCTACCTCTAACCCTAAACATAACACTAACCCTAAACCTAACCCTAACCCTAGCTCTAACCCTAACCGTAGCTCTAACCCTAAACCTAACCATAACCCTAAGTCTAATCCTAGCTCTAAACCTAACACTAACCCTAACACTAGCTCTAACCCTGACCCTAATCCTAACCCTAGCACTAACCCTAACCGTCGCTCTAAAACTTAACCTAAATCTAACCCTAAACCTAACCCTAAACCTAACACTAGCACTAACCCTAACCCTAGCTCTAACCCTAACACTTGCTCTAACCCTAATCCTAACAGTAACCCTAACCCTAATCCTAGGTCTAACCCTAACCCTAACGCTAGCTATAACCCTACCAATAACACTAACCCTAACACTAAACCTAACCCTAACCCTAGCTCTAATCCTAACCATAGCTCTAAAACTAACACAAAACCTAACCCTAAACCTAGGGCTAACACTAATCCTAGCTCTAATACTAACCCTAACCCTAACCCTAGCTTTCACCCTAAAGTTATCCCTCACCCTAGCTCTAACCGAAACCCTAACCGTGACCATAAACCTAAACCTAATCCTTGCTCTAACACTAAATCTAACACTAAACCTAACCAAAACCCTAGTTCTAACCCTAACCCTAAACCTAAACCTAAACCTAAACCTAACCCTAGCTCTAACCCTAATCCTAACCCTAACCCTAACCCTAACCCTAGCACCAACTCTAACCCTAACCCTAACCCTAACCCTAAACCTAACTCGAGCTCTAAACATAACCCTAACCCTGACCCTAACCCTAACCCTAACCTAACCGCAGTTCTAACCCCAACCCTAGAGATAACCCTAAACCTAACCCTTACCCTAAGCCTAACCGTAAGCCTAACCCTAGCTCTAACCCTAACCCTAACCGTAGCTCTAACCCTATCCCTACCTATAACGCTAAACATAACACTAACCCTAAACATAACCCTAACCCTAGTTCTAACCCTAACCCTAGCTCTAACCCTAAACCTAACCCTAACCCTAAGTCTAATCCTAGCTCTAAACCTAATCCTAGCTCTAAACCTAACACTAACCCTAACAATAGCTCTAACCCTGACCCTAATCCTAACCCTAGCACTAACCCTAACCCGCGCTATAAACCTTAACCTAAACCTAACCCTAAACCTAACACTAGCACTAACCCTAACCCTAGCTCTAACCCTAACACTTGCTCTAACCCTAATTCAAACAGTAACCCTAACACTAACCCTAGGTCTCACCCTAAACCTAACCCGAACGCTAGCTATAACCCTACCAATAACACTAACCCTAACACTAAACCTAAACCTAACCCTAGTCTAACACTAAATCTAACACTAAACCTAACCAAAACCCTAGGTCTAACCCTAAAGCTAACCCTAAACCTAACCCTAAACCTAGCTCCCACTTTAACCCTAACCCTCACCCTATCCCTAAACCTAACTCGAGCTCTAAACGTAACCCTAACCCTAACCCTAACCCTGGCTATCACCCTAACCTTATCCCTAACCCTAGTTCTGAACCTGACCCTAATCCTAACCCTAGCTCTAAACCGAATCCTAACCCTAGCCCTAAACCTAACCCTAATGCTAACCCTAACCCTAGCTATAACCCTACACCTAAGTATAACCCTAACCCTAACCCTAGTTCTAAACCTAACCCTAAACCTACCCCTAACCCTAGCTCCAACCCTAAACCTAACCCTAACCCTAGCTCTAACCCTAACCTTAACCCTAATCCTAATCCTACCTCTAACCCTAACCCTAAACCTAGCTCTAACCCTAACCATATCTATAACCCTACACCTAACCTTAACCCTAACCGTACCTCTACACCTAACCCTAACCCTAGCCCTAGCTCTAATGCTAACCACAACCCTAACCTAACCCTAACCCTAACCCTAACCCTTGCTCTAACCCTAACCTCATCCCTAACCCTAGCTCAAACAGTAACACTATTCCTAAACCTAGCTGTAAACCAAAACCTAACCCTAATCCTAAAACTAACCCTAATGCTAACGCTAACCCTAGCTCTAACCCTACACCTAAGTATAACCCTAACCCTAACCCTAGCTCTAAACCTAACCCTAACCCTTACTCTAACCCTACCCTAAACCTAACCCTAAACCTAACTCTAAGCCTAGCTCTAACCCTAAACCTAAACCTAACCCTTAACCCTAACCCTGACCCTAACCCTAACCCTAACTTAACCACAGTTCTAACCCTAACCCGAGTGATAACCCTAAACCTAACCCTAACCCTAAGCCTAATCCTAAGCCTAACCATAGCTCTACGCCTAACCCTTAGCCTAACCCTAGCCCTAACCCTAACCTAAACCTATCCCTAGTTCTAACCCAACCTTAGCTCTAACCCTAACCCTAGCGCTAACCCTAGACCTAACCCTAACCCTAAGTCTAAATCTAGCTCTAAACCTAATCCTAGCTCTAAACCCAACCCTACCCTAACACTAGCTCTAACAATGACCCTAATCCTAACCCTAGCCTAAACCCTAATCCTCGCTCTAAACCTTAACCTAAATCTAACCCTAAACCTAACAATAAACCTAACACTAGCTCTAACCCTAACCCTAGCTCTAACCCTAACACTTGCTCTAACCCTAATAATAATAGTAACCCTAACCCTAACCCTAGGTCTAACCCTAACCCTAACACTAACGCTAGCTATAACCCTACCAATAACACTACCCCTAACATTAAACCTAACCCTAACCCTAGCTCTAACCCTAACCCTAGCTCTAACCCTAACCGTAGCTCAAAAACTAACAGAAAACCTAACCCTAAACCTAGCTCTAACCCTAAACCTAGCTCTAACATTAAACCTAGCTCTATCCAAAACCCTAACCCTGACCATAACACTAAAACTAACCCTAGCTCTAACAGTAAATCTAACACTAAACCTAACCAAAACCCTAGCTCTAACCCTAAACCTAACACTAACCCTAACCCTAGCTCTAACTCTAACCCTAACCCTAATCCTAACCCAACCCTAACCCTAAACCTAACTCGAGCTCTAACCCTAACTCTAATCCTAGCTCTAATCCTAACCCGAGCTCTAAAACTAACCCTAACTCTAACCCTAACCCTAGCTATCACCCTAACCTTATCCCTAACCCTAGCTCTAAACCTGACCCTAATCCTAACCCTAGCTCTAACCCGAATCCTAACCCTAACCCTAAACCTAACCCTAAAGCTAACCTTAACCTAACCCTAACCCTACCTTTCTCCCTAACCTTAACTTTGCCCTAGCTCTAACCCTAACCCTAACCCTAAAGCTATCGCTAGCTCTATCCCTAACTCTAACCCTAACATTAAACCTAACCCTAGCTCTAACCCTAACCATATCTATAAACCTACACCTAAACTTAACCCTAACCCTAAAAGTAACCCTAACCCTAGCTCTAGAGATAATCCTAACCCTAACCCTAGCTCTAATGCTGACCCCAACCCTAACCCTAAACCAAACTATAGCTCTAAACCTAATCCTAAACCTAATGCTAACAGTAACCCTAGCTCTAACCCTAACCTTATCCCTAACCCTAGCTCTAACACTAACACTGTTCCTAAACCTAGCTCTAAACCAAACCCTAACCCTAATCCTAAAACTAACCCTAATGCTAACCCTAACCCTAGCTATAAACCTACACCTAAGTATAACCCTAACCTTAACCCTAGCTCTAAACCTAACCCTAACCCTAACCCTAACCCTAGCTCTAACCCTAACCCTAACCGTAGCTCTAACCCTAATCTTAACCCTAATCCTAACCCTAGCTCTAACCCTATCCCTAACCCTAGCTCTAACCTTAACCCTAATCCTAAACCTAACCCTATGTCTAACGCTAACCCTAGATCTATCCATAACCCTAACACTAAACCTAACCCTAGCTTTCACACTAAACTTATATATAAACTTAGCTCAAACCCTAACACTACCTCTAACCTTGAACCTAAAACTAACCATAGATCTAACCCTATCTCTAAGCCTAAAACAAACCCTAATCCTAGCTGTAACCCTTACCCTAACCCTAACCCTAGCTCTAACCCTAACCCTAACCCTAACCTGAAACCTAACCCTAGTTTAAACCTAACCCTAGCTGTAACCCTAATCCTAACCCTAACCCTAGCTCTATCCCTAACTGTATCTATAACCCTACACCTAACCATAACCCTAAACCTAGCTCCAGACCTAACCCTAACCTAGCCCTAGTTCTAATGCTAACCACAAACCTAACCCTAACCCTAACCCTAGCTCTGATCCTACACCTAAGTATAACCCTAACCCTAACCCTAGCTCTAAACCTAACCCTAAACCTAACCCTAACCCTTACTCTAAGCCTAACCCTAAACCTAACCCTAAACCTAACTCTAATCATAGCTCTAACCCTAAACCTAAACCTAACCCTTAACTCTAACCCTGACCCTATCCCTAACCCTAGCTCTAAGCCTAACACTAACCCTAACCTAACCACAGCTCTAACCCTAACCCTAGCGATAACCCTAAACCTAACCCTAACCCTAAGCCTAACCCTAGCTCTATGCCTAACCCTTAGCCTAACCATAGCTCTAACCCTAACCCTAAACCTACCCCTAGTTCTAACCCCAACCTTAGCTCTAACGCTAACCCTTACCCTAACCCTAGCTCTAACCCTATCCCTACCTCTAACCCTAAACATAACCCTAACCCTAACCCTAAACCTAACCCTAATGCTAACCATAACCCAAACCCTAACCCTAACTCTAAACCTAAACCCTAACCCTAACCCTAATCCTACCTCTCACCCTAACCTTACCCTTGCCCTAGCTCTAACCCTAACTCTAACACTAACCCTAACCCTCGCTCTAACCCTAACCCTAACCCTAAACGTAATCCTAACCCTAACGCTAACCCTAACCCTAAAGCTAACTCTAGCTCTATCCCTAACTCTAACCTTAAACCTAATCCTAGCTCTAACCCTAACCGTATCAATAACCCTACACCTAACCTTAACCCTAACCCTAAACGTAACACTAATCCTAGCTCTAGACCTAATCCTAACCCTAACCCTAGCTCTAACACTAACACTGTTCCTAAACCTGCTCTAAACCAAACCCTAACCCTAACCCTAAACCTAACCCTAATGCTAACCCTAACCCTAGCTATAACCCTAAACCTAAGTATAACCCTAACCCTAACCCTAACCCTTACCCTAGCTATAACCCTAACCTTAACCCTAATCTTAACCCTAGATCTAACCCTAACCCTAACCCTAACCCGAGCTCTAACCTTAACCCTAATCCTAAACCTAACCCTAGGTCTAACCCTAACCTTAGATCTATCCATAACCCTAACACTAAACCTAACCCTAGCTTTCACGCTAAACTTATATCTAAACCTAGCTCAAACCCTAACACTACCTCTAACCCTGAACCTAAAGCTAACCATAGCTCTAACCATAACTCTAAGCCTAAAACAAACCCTAACCCTAGCTGTAACCCTTACCCTAACCCTAACTCTAGCTCTAACCCTAACCCTAACCCTAACCTGAAACCTAACCCTAGTTTAACCCTAACCCTAGCTGTAACCCTAATCCTAAACCTAACCCTAGCTCTATCCCTAACCGTATCTATAACCCTACACCTAACCTTAACCCTAATCCTAAACGTAACCCTAACCCTAGCTCTAGACATAACCCTAACCCTAGCCCTAGCTCTAATGCTAAACACAACCCTAACCCTAACCCTAACCCTTGCTCTAACCCTAACCTTGTCCCTAACCCTAGCTCTAACAGTAAACTATTCCTAAACCTAAATCTAAACCAAACCCTAACCCTAACCCTAAACCTAACCCTAATGCTAACCCTAACCCTAGCTCTAACCCTACACTTAAGTATAACCCTAACCTAACCACAGCTCTAACCCTAACCCTAGTGATAACCCTAAACCTAACCCTAATCCTAAGCCTAACCCAAGCTCTAACCCAATCCCTACCTCTAACCCTAAACATAACTCTAACCCTAACCCAAAACCTAACCCTAATCCAAGCTCTAAACCTGACCCTAATCCTAACCCTAGCTCTAACCCAAATCCTAACCCTAACCATAAAACCTAACCCTAACGCTAACCATAACCCAAACCCTAAACCTAGCTCTAACCCTAACCCTAACCCTAACCCTAACCCTAACCCTAAACCTAAACCTAACCCTATCTCTCACACTAACCCTAACACTAATCATAGCTCTAAACCTAACACTAACCCTAAAACTGTCCCTACCTCTAACACTAACCCTAACCCTAACACTAAAACTAACGCTACCTCTAAACCTAGCCCTAACCCTAACCCTAATGCTAGGTCTAACCCTAAACATAATACTAACCCTAACCCTAACCCTAGGTCTAAACCTAGACCTAGCTCTAACCATAACCCTAGCTCTAAACCTAACCCTAACATTAGCTATCACCCTAACCTTATCCCTAAACCTAGCTCTAACCCTTACCCTAATCCTAAACCTAGTTCTAACCGGAATCCTAACCCTAACACTAAACCTAACCCTAACGCTAACCCTAACCCAAACCCTAACGCTAGCTCTCAAACCTAACCCTAACCCTAACCCTAACTCTAACTCTAAACCTAACCCTAGCTCTAAACTTTACCCTAGTCTAACGCTACACCTAACTATAACCCTAATCCTAACCCTGCCTCTAAACCTAATCCTAACCCTAACCCTAAACCTACCTCTAACACCAACCTGAACCCAAACCCTAACCGTAACCCTAACCCTAGCTCTAACCCTACCTTATCCCTAACCCTAGCTCTAACACTGACATCCTAACCCTAGCTCTAAACCGAACCCTAACCCTAACCCTAAACTTAACCCTAACACTAACCCTAACCATAACCCTAACCCTAGCACTCACCTTAACCCTAACCATAGCTCTAAACCTAACCCTAAACCTAAAACTGACGCTAGCTCTAACCCTAACCCTAACACTAACACTAAAACTATCTAGCTCTAACCCTAACCCTAACCCTAACCCTAACTATAACCCAAGATCTAACCCTAACCTTAACCTAAACCTGAACCTAACCCTAACCCTCACTCTAAACCTAACAGTAATTGTAACCCTTACCCTAGCTCTAGACCTAACCCTAACCCTAACCCTAGCTCTAACCCTAACCCTATCCCTAACCCTAAACCTAACTCGAGCTCTAAACCTAACCCTAACACTAACACTAACACTAACACTAATCATAGCTCTAACCCTAACCGTAGCTCTAACCGTACACCTAAGTATAACCCTAACCATAACACTAGCTCTAAACCTAACCCTAAACCTAACTCTAGCTATCACCCTAACATTATGCCTAAACCTAGCTCTAAACATAACCCTAATCCTAACCCTAGCTCTAAAACGAGTCATAACCCTAACCCTAGCTCTAATCCTAAGCCTAACCTGAAACCTAACCTTAGCTGTAACCCTAACCCTAGCTGTAACCCTAAACCTAACCCTAGCTCTAACCATAACCATAACCCTAACCCTAACCCTAGCTCTAACCCTAACCCTAACCCGAAACCTAAACCTAGCTGTAACCCTAACCATAGCTGTAAACCTAACCCTAACCCTAAACCTAACACTACCTCTAACTCTAACCATAACACTAACCCTAATCCTAAACCTAACCCTAACCCTAACCCTAGCTCTATTACTAACCCTAACCCTAACCCTGAACCTAACCCTAACCCTAGCTCTAAACCTAACCCTAAACCTAACCATAACCCTAGCTCTAACCCTAACCCTACACCGAAACCTAACCCTAACCCTAGCTCTAACCTTAACCCTAAACCTAACCCTAACCCTAAACCTAACTCGAGCTCTAAACTTAACCCTAACCCTAACTCTAATCCTAGATCTAACCCTAACCCTAGCTTAAACCTAACGCTAACCCTAACCATAAGCCTAACCTTAAACCTAACCCTAACGCTAGCTCTAACCCTAACCCTAGTTCTAACACTAACCATAGCTCTAACCCTAATCCTAACCCTAACCCTTACCCTAACCCTAACCCTAACCCTAAATCTAAAACTAGCTCTAACCCTAAGCCTAACACTAACCCTAAATCTAATCCTACCTTTAAACGTAACCCTAGCTCTAAAACTAACAATATCCCTAACGCTAACACTAGCTCTAACCCTGACCCTAATCCTAACCCTAGCACTAACCCTAACCCTAGCTCTAAACCTTACCCTAAACCTAACCCTAACCCTAACCCTACCTCTAACCCTAACCCTAACCCTAGCTCTAACCATAACACTAGCTCTAACCATAACTCTAAACCTAGGTCTAACCCTAACCCTAACCCTAACCCTAATACTGGCATTAAACCTAACCATAACACTAACCATAACCCTAAACGTGACCCTAACCCTAGCTCTTACCGTAGGCCTAGCTCTAACCCTAAACCTAGCTCTAACCCTAACCTAAACCTAGCCCTGAACCTAATCCTAACCCTAGCTCTAACCCTAACACTAACCCTAAACGTAACCCTAGCTCTAACTCTAACCCTTAATCTAAACCTAAATCTAATCCTAGCTCTAAACCTAACCCTAGCTCTAACACTAACCCTAGCTCTAACCCTAAAAATAACCCTAACTCTAACCCTAACTCTAATCGTAGCTCTAGCCCTAACCCTAGCTCTAAACCTAGCTATCACCCTAACCTTATCCCTTAACCTAGCTCTAAAACTGATCCTAATCCTAACCCTAGCTCTAACCCGAATCCTAACCAAAACCCTAACCCTAAACCTAACCCTAACGCTAACCCTAGCTCTCACTCTAACCCTATCCCTAACCCTAGCTCTATCCCTAACTCTAACCCTAAACCTAACCCTAGCTCTAACCCTAACACTAGCTCTAACGCTACAACTAAGTATAACCCTAACCCTAACAAGTGCTCTAAACCTTACCCTAAACCTAACACTAACACTAACCCTAAACCTAGCTCTAATCCTAACTCTTGCTCTAAGCCTAATCCTAACTGTAACCCTAACCCTAACCCTAGCTCTAACCCTAACCCTAACCCTAACACTAGCTATCACCCTAACCTTATCCCTAAACCTATCTCTAAATCAGAACCTAATCCAAAACTTAGTTCTAACCCGAATCCTAACCCTAACCCTAATGCTAACACTAACCCAAACTCTAAACGTAGCTCTCACCCTAACCCTAACCCTAACCCTTGCTATAACCTTAACCCAAGCTCTAACCCTAGCTCTAACAATAACCTTAACCCTAAACCTAATCCTATCCCGAACCCTAAACCTAACCCTAACCCTAGCTCTAACCCTAACTCTAAACCTAAACCAAATCCTAGCTCTAACCTTAACCCTACCTCTAACCCTACACCTAACTATAACCCTAACCCTAACCCCAGCTATAAACCTAACACTGACACTAACCCTAACCCTAGCTCTAACCCTAACCGTAACCCTAACCCTAGCTTTAACCCTACCTTATCCCTAACCCTAAACCTAACCCTAATGGTAACAACTATCCCTAACCCAAACCCTAAGCCAAACCCTAAAGCTAGCTCTAACCCTAACCATAACACTAACCCTAAACCTAATACTAACCCTAACCAAAGCTCTAACCCTAGAAGTAGCTCTAACCCTAACCCTAGCTCTAAACCTAAAACTATCATAACCCTAAACCTAGCTATCACCCTAACCTTATCCCTAAACCTAGCTCTAACCCTGACCTTAATCCTAACCCTAGCTCTAACTCGAATCCTTACCCTAACACTAAACCTAACCCTAACGCTAACCCTAACCCAAACCCTAATGCTAGCTCTCAAACCTAACCCTAACCCTAACCCAGCTCTAAACCTAACCCTAGCTCTAACTTTAACTCTAGCTCTAACCGTACACCTAAGTATAACCCTAACCCTAACCCTCGCTCTAAACCTTATCCTAAACCTAAACCTAACCCTAACCCTAAACCTAGCTCTAACCCTAACCCTAACTCTAACGTTAGCTCTAACCCTAACCATAACACTAACCCTAACCCTAAAACAAACCCTAACCCTAGGTCTAAACCTAACCTTAGCTCTAACCCTAACCGTAGCTCTGAAACTAACACAAAACCTAAACCTAAACCTAGCTCTAACCCTAAACCTAGCTCTAACCCTAACCTTAACCCTAACAATAATCCTATAACTAAACCTAACCCTAACCCTAGCTCTAACCCTAACTCTAACCCTAAACCTAATCTTAGCTCTAACCTTAACCCTAGCTCTAACCCTACAAATAAGTATAACCCTAACCCTAACTCGAGCTCTAAACCTAAGACTAACCCTAAACCTAAACCTAGCTCTAACCATAACCTGAACCCTAACCCTAACCGTAACCCTAACCCTACCTTATCCCTAACCCTAAACCTAACCCTAATGGTAACCCTATCCCTAACCTTAACCCAAGCTCTCAGCCTAATCGTAACCCTAACCCTAGCTCTAACACTAACCCTAACGCTAACCCCAAAACTAACCCTAGCTCTAACGATAACCCTAACCGTAACATTAAAAATAACCATAGCTCTAACCCTAACCCTAACTCAAACCTTAAAGCTAGCTCTAACCCTAACCATAACACTAACCCTAAACCTAAACCTAACCCTAACCAGAGCTCTAACCCTAGACCTAGCTCTAACCCTAACCCTAGCTCTAAACCTAACCCTAACATAACCCTAACCCTAGCTATCACCCTAACCTTATCCCTAAACCTAGCTCTAACCCTGAACCTAATCCTAACCCTAGCTCTAACTCGAATACTAACCCTAACACTTAACCTAACCCTAACGCTAACCCTAACCCAAACCCTAACGCAAGTTCTCAAACCTAACCCTAACCCTAACCCAGCTCTAACCCTAACTCTAACCCTAAAACTAACCCTAGCTCTAACCGTAACCCCAACTCTAACTGTACACCTAAGTATATCCCTAACCCTAACCCTAGCTCTAAACCTTACCCTAAACCTAAACCTAACCTAACACTAAACCTAGCTCTAACCCTAACTCTTGCTCTAACCCTAATCCTAACAGTAACCCTAAACCTAACCCTAGCTCTAACCCTAACCCTAACTCTAACGTTAGCTCTAACCCTAACCATCACACTAACCCTAACCCTAAACCTAACCCTAACCCTAGGTCTAAACCTAAACTTCGCTCTAACCCTAACCGTAGCTCTAAAACTAACACAAAACCTAAACCTAAACCTAGCTCTAAAACTAAACCTAGCTCTAACACTAACCCTAGCTCTAATCCTAACACTAACCCTAATCCTAGCTGTCACCCTAAACTTATCCCAAACCCTAGGTCTAACCGAAACCCTAACCCGAACCATGAACCTAACCCTAACCCTAGCTCAAACCCTAACGCTAACCCTAAACCTAACCCTAAACCTAACCATAACCCTAGCTCTAAACCTAACCCTAACCCTAACCCTAGTTATCACCCTAACCTTATCCCTAAACCTAGCTCTAAACCTGACCCTCATCCTAACCCTAGTTCTAACCCGAATCCTAACCCTAACCCTAAACCTAACCCTAAATCTAAACCTAACCCAAACTCTAAACGTAGCTCTCACCCTAACCCTACCCCTAACCCTTGCTATAACCTTAACCCTAGCTCTAACCCTAGCTCTAACCCTAACCTTAACCCTAACCCTAATGCTATCCCTAACCCTAACACTAACCCTAACCCTAGCTCTAACCCTATCAAACCCTAACCTTAACCATAACCATAACATTAACCCTAAACCTAACCCTAACCCTAACCAGATCTCTAACCCTAGATGTAGCTCTAAACCTAATCCTAGCTCTAACCTTAACCCTAGCTCCAACCCTACACATAACAATAACCCTAACCCTAACAACAGCTCTAAACCTAACACTAACCCTAACCCTAACCCTAGCTCTAATACTAACCCTAACCCTAACCCTAACTCTAGCTATCACCCTAAACTTATCCCTAAACCTAGCTCTAAAACTGACCCTAAACCTTACCCTCTCTCTAAACAGATTCCTAACCCTAACCATAAACCTAACCCTAATGCTAACACTAACCCTAACCCTAACACTAAACCTAAACCTAGCTCTCACACTATCCCTAACCCTAAACCTACATCTAAACCTAACACTAACCCTGAAACTATCCTCGCTCTAACACTAACCCTAACACTAAAACTAACCCTAGCTCTAAACCTAGACCTAGCTTTAACCCTAACCCTAGCTCTAACCCTAACACTAACCCTAACCCTAAACCAAACTCGAGGTCTAAACTTAATCCTAAACCTAACCGTCGCTCTACGATACCCTAAACATAACCCTAACCCGAGCTCTATACCTAACCGTATCCCTAATCCTAGCTCTAACCCTAAACCTAACCCTAACCCTAAACCTAACTCGAGCGCTAAACCTAACATTAAACCTAACCCTAAACCTAACCCTAACCCTAACCCTAACCCTGGTTATCACCCTAAACTTATCCATAAAAATACCTCTAAAGCTGACCCTAAACCTAACCCTAGATCTAACCCGAATCCTAACCCTAACCCGAAACCTAACCCTAATGCTAACTCTAACCCAAACTCTAAACATAGCTCTCACCCTAACCCTAACCCTAACCCTAACCCTTGCTATAACCTTAACCCTAGCTCTAACCCTAGCTCTAACACTAACCCTAACTCTAACGTTAGCTCTAACCCTAACCATAACACTAACCCTAACCCTAAACCTAACCCTAACCCTAGATCTAAACCTAACCCTAGCTCTAACACTAACCATAGCTCTAAAACTAACACAAAACCTAAACCTAAACCAACCTCTAACCCTAAACCTAGCACTAACACTAACCCTAGATCTAATCCTAACGCTAACCCTAATTCTAGCTGTCACCCCAAACTAATCCCTAACCCTAGCTCTAACCGAAAAGCTAACCCTAACCATGAACCTAACCCTAACCCTAGCTCTAACCCTAAATCCAACACTAAACCTAATCAAAACCCTAGCTCTAACCCAAAACATAACCCTAAACCTAACCATAACCCTAGCTCTAACCATAACCCTAAACCTAAACCTCACCCTAACCATACCTCTAACTCTAATCCTAACCGTAGTTCTAACACTAACCCTGGCTCTAACCCTAAACCTAACCCTAAACCTAAACCTAACTCGAGCTCTAAACCTAACCCTAACCCTAACCCTAACCCTAGCTCTAACCCTAAACCTAACCCTAGCTCTAACCATAACACTAGCTGTAACCCTAACTCTAACCCTAGGTCTAAACCTAACCCTATCCCTAACCCTAACGCTAGCTCTAAACCTAATCATAACACTAAACCTAACCCTAAGCCTAACCCTAACCCTAGCTCTAACCCTAGCCCTAGCTCTAACCCTAAACCTAGCTCTAACCCTAACCCTAAACCTAGCCCTGAACCTAATCCTAACCCTAGCTCAAACCCTAACACTAAGGTTAAACGTAACCCTAACCCTAGCTCTAACCCTAACCCTAACCCTAGCTCTAACCCTAACCCTAAACCTAACCCTAACCCTAGCTCTAACACTAACCCTAAACCTAAACCTAACACTAATCCTAGCTCTAAACCTAACACTAGCTCTAACACTAACCCTACCTCTAACACTAAACCTAACTCTAACCCTAACCCTTGCACTAACCCCAACCCTCATTCTAACCCTAACTCTAAAACTAAACCTAACCCTAAATCTAGCTCTAACTCTAACCCTAATCCTAACTCTAAACCTAACCCTAGCTCTACACTACCCCTAAGCCTAACCCTAAGCCTAACTCTAAACCTAGCCCTAACTCTAACCCTAATTCGAGCTCTAACCCTAACCCAAGCTCTAACACTAATCATAAACCTATCCCTAACCCTAACCCTAACCCTAACACTAATCCTAGCTCTACCCCTAACCCTAGCTCTAACAATAACCATAACCCTATCCCTAGCTCTAACCCCATCCCTAGCCCTAAACCTAACCCTACCACTTGCTCTAAACCTAAACCTAACCCTAACCCTAACACGAACGCAAGCTCTAACCCTAAACATAACACTAACTCTAACTCTAAACCTAACCCTAACCCTAGGTCTAAACCTAACCCTAGCTCTAACAATAACCATAGCTCTAAAAATAACACAAAACCTAAAACTAAACTAAGCTCTAACCCTAAACCTAGCACTAACACTAACCCTAGATCTAATCCTAAAAAACCCTAATTCTAGCTGTCACCCTAAACTAATACCTAACCCTAGCTCTAACCGAAACGCTAACCCTAACCATGAACCTAACCCTAACCCTAACTCTAACCCTAAATCCAACACTAAACCTAACCAAAACCCTAGCTCTAACCCAAAACCTAACCCTAAACCTAACCATAACCCTACCTCTAACCGTAACCCTAACCCTAAACCTGACCCTAACCCTACCTCTAACTCTAATCCTAAGTGTAGTTCTAACACTAACCCTGGCTCTAACCCTAACCCTAACCCTAACCCTAAACCTACCTCGAGCTCTAAACCTAACCCTAACCCTAACCCTAGCTCTAACCCTAAACCTAACCCTAGCTCTAACCATAACACTAGCTGTAACCCTAAATCTAACCCTAGGTCTAAACCTAACCCTATCCCTAAACCTAACGCTATCTCTAAACCTAATAATAACACTAACCCTAACCCTAAGCCTAACCCTAACCCTAACTCTAACCCTAGCCCTAACTCTAACCCTAACCCTAACCCTAAACCTAACCCTATCCCTAACCCTAACCCTAACCCTAACCCTAACACTAACACTAATCCTAGCTCTACCCCTAACCCTAGCTCTAACAATAACCATAACCCTAACCCTAGCTCTAACCCCATCCCTAGCCCTAAACCTAACCCTACCACTTACTCTAAACCTAAACCTAACCCTAACACGAACGCAAGCTCTAACCCTAAACATAACACTAACTCTAACTCTAAACCTAACCCTAACCCTAGGTCTAAACCTAACTCTAGCTCTAAACCTAAACAAAATACTCACACCAACCCTAAACCTAACCCTAACCCTAGCTCTAACCCTAGCCCTAGCTCTAACCCTAAACCTAGCTCTAACCCTAACCCTAAACCTAGCCCTGAACCTAATCCTAACCCTAGCTCTAACCCTAATACTAACCCTAAAGGTAAACCTAACCCTAGCTCTAAACCTAACCCTAACCGTAACACTAGCTCTATTACTAACCCTAACCCTAACCCTAACCCTGAACCTAACCCTAACCCTAGCTCTAACCCTAATCCTAAACCTAACCCTAAACCTAGCTCTAACTCTAACCCTTAATCTAAACCCAACTCTAACCCTAGCTCTAAACCTAACCCTAGCTCTAACACTAACCCTAGCTCTAACCCTAAAAATAACCATATCGCTAACCCTAACTCTAATCGTAGCTCTAGCCCTAACCCTAGCTCTAAACCTATCCCTAACCCTAACTCTAACCCTAGCTATCACCCTAACCTTATCCCTTAACCTACCTCTAAACCTGACCCTAATCCTAACCCTAGCTCTAACCCGAATAATAACCCTAACCCTAAACCTAACCCTAGCTCTATCCCTAACTCTAACCCTAAACCTAACCCTAGCTCTAACCCTAACCCTAGCTCTAACGCTACACCTAAGTATAACCCTAACCCTAACAATCGCTCTAAACCTTACCCTAAACCTAACCCTAACACTAACCCTAAACCTAACTCTAATCCTAACTCTTGCTCTAAGCCTAATCCTAACTGTAACCCTAACCCTAACCCTAGCTCTAACCCTAACCCTAACCCTAACCCTAACCCTAGTTATCACCCTAACCTTATCGCTAAACCTAGCTCTAAACCTCACCCTAATCCTAAACCTAGTTCTAAAACGAATCCTAACCCTAAACCTAATGCTAACACTAACCCAAACTCTAAACGTAGCTCTCACCCTAACCCTAACCCTTGCTATAACCTTAACCCTAGCTCTAACCCTAGCTCTAACAATAACCTTAACCCTAAACCTAATTCTATCCCGAACCCTAAACCTAACCCTAACCATAGCTCTAACCCTAACTCTAACCCTAAACCCAATCCTAGCTCTAACCTTAACCCTAGCTCCAACCCTACACATAACAATAACCCTAACCCTAACAACAGCTCTAAACCTAACACTAACACTAACCCTAACCCTAGCTCTAACCCTAACCCTAACCCTAACCCTAGCTTTAACCCTACCTTATCCCTAACCCTAAAATTAACCCTAATGGTAACCATATCCCTAACCCTAACCCTAACGCAAACCCTAAAGCTAGCTCTAACCCTAACCATAACACTAACCCTAAACCTAATGCTAACCCTAACCAGAGCTCTAACCCTAGACGTAGCTCTAACCCTAACCCTAGCTCTAAAACTAACCCTAACATAACCCTAACCTTACCTATCACCCTAACCTTATCCCTAAACCTTGCTCTAACCCTGACCCTAATCCTAACCCTTGCTCTAACTCGAATACTAACCATAACACTAAACCTAACCCTAACGCTAACCCTAACCCAAACCCTAACGCTAGCTCTCAAACCTAACCGTAACCCTAACTCAGCTATAACCCTAACTCTAACCCTAACCCTAACCGTAGCTCTAAAACTAACACAAAACCTAAACCTAAACCTAGCTCTAACCCTAAACCTAGCTCTAACCCTAACCTTAACCCTAACAATAATCCTATAACTAACCCTAACCCTAACCCTAGCTCTAACCCTAACTCTAACTCTACACCTAATCCTAGCTCTAACCTTAACCCTAGCTCTAACCCTACAAATAAGTATAACCCTAACCCTAACCCCAGCTCTAAACCTAACACTAACCCTAAACCTAAACCTAGCTCTAACCATAACATGAACCCTAACCCTAACCCGAAACTTAACACTAACACTAGCTATAACATTAGTCCTCGCTCTAACCCAACCCTATCTCTAAACCTAAACCTAACCCCTCGCCCTGAACCTAATCCTAACCCTAGCTCTAACCCTAAACCTAACACTAAACGTTCCCTAACGCTAGCTCTAAACCGAACGCTAACCCTAACCCTAACCTAGATCTCACCCTAACCTTACCCCTACCCTAGCTCTAAACCTGGCCCTAACCCTAACCCTAGCTCTCACCCTAACCCTAACCCTAACCCTTGCTCTATCCCTAACTCTAACCTTAAACTTAATCCTAGCTCTAAACCTAACCCTAGATCTAACCCAAACCATAACCATAACCATAATCCTAACCCTAGCTCTAACCCTAACACTAAACTTAACCTAACCCCAGCTCTAACCCTAACCCTAGCGATAATCCTAAACCTAACCCTAACGCTAAGCCTAACCGTAGCTCTAACACTAACCCTTAGCCTAACCCTAGCTCTAAACCTAACCCTAACCCTAACACTAGCTCTAACCCCAACCCTAGCTCTAACCCTAACCTTAACCCTAACCCTAACCCTAGCACTAAACCTAACTCTCTCTCTAAACCTTACCCTAAACCTAACCCTAATCCTAACATTAGCTCTAAGAATAACCCTAACCCTAGCTCTAACCATAACTTTAGCTGTAACCCTAAAACTATCCCTAAGCCTAACCCTAACGCTAGCTCTAAACCTAACCATAACACTAACCCTAACCCTAAACCTAACCCTAACCATAACCCTAGCCCTGAACCTAATATTAACCCTAGCTCTAACCATAACCCTAACCCTAAACGTAACCCTAACCCTAGCTCTAACCCTAACCCTAACCCTAGCTCTAACACAAACCATAAACTGAACGCTAACACTAACCCTAACTCTAATTATAGCTCTAACCCCAATGCTAGCTCTTAACCGAACCCTAACCCTAAACCTTACCCCTACCCTAGCTCTAACCCTGACCCTATCACTGACCCTAGCTCTCACCCTAAACCTAACCCTAACCCTAGCTCTGAACCTAACCCTGATTCTAACACAAATCCTAACCCTAATCCTAACCCTAGCTCTCACCCTACACCTAACCCTAACCTAACCCCAGCTCTAAGCCTAACCCTAGCGATAACCCTAAAACTAACCCTAACCCTAACCCTAACCCTACCTCTAAGCCTAACCCTTACCCTAACCATAGCTGTAATCCTAACCCTAACCCTAACCCTAGTTCTAACATCAAACCTGACTCTAACCCTAATCCTAAAACTAGTTCTAACACAAAACCTAACCCTAACACTAACCCGAACTCTAGCTCTAACCTTAAACATAACACTAACCCTAACCCTAAACCTAACCCTAACCCTAGCTCTAACCCTAACCGTAGCTCTAAGCCTAAACCTAACCCTAACCCTAAATCTAATCCTAGCTCTAAACCTAACCCTAAACCTAACCCTAGCACTAACCCTAAACCTCGCTCTAAACCTAACACTAAACCTAACCCTAACCATAACCCCAACCCTAACCCTCCCTCTAACCCTAACGCTACCCCTAACCCTAACCCTAACCCTAGCTCTAAACCTAAACCTAACCATAACCCTAATCCTAACCCTAGATCTAACCCTAACCTTAAGCCTAACCCTAGCTTTAACCCTAAAACTAACCCTAATCCTAACCCTAACCCTAGCTCTAACCCTAACCCTAACCTAACCCTAACCCTAATCCTAACCCTAACCCTAACCCCAAACCTAGCTCTAACCCTAACCCTAACACTAGCTCTAACCCTAACTTTAACCCTAACACTAACCCTAGCACTAAACCTAACTCTCGCTCTAAACCTTACCCTAAACCTAACCCTAATCCTAACCCTAGCTCTAAGAATAACCCTAACCCTAGCTCTAACCATAACTTTAGCTGTAACCCTAAACCTAACCCTAACCCTAACCCTAACGCTAGCTCTAAACCTAACCATAACACTAACCCTAACCCTAAACCTAACCCTAACCCTAGCTATAATCCTCGTCCTAGCTCTAACCCTAACCCTATCTCTAACCCTAACCCTAGCCCTGAACCTAATCCTAAACCTAGCTCTAACCATAACCCTAACACTAAACGTAACCCTAACCCTAGCTCTAACCCTAAACCTAACCCTAACCCTAGCTCTAACACAAACCATAAAGTTAAGGCTAACCCTAACCCTAACTCTAATCCTAGCTCTAACCCCAATGCTAGCTCTAAACCGAACCCTAACCCTAACCCTTACTCATAACCTAGCTCTAACCCTGACCCTATCACTAACCCTAGCTCTCACCCTAAACCTAAACCTAACCCTAACCCTAGCTCTGAACGTAACCCTGGTTCTAACCCTAATCCTAACCCTAACCCTAAAACTAACCCTAGCTCTCACCCTACACCTAACCCTAACCTAACCCCAGCTCTAACCCTAACCCTAGCGATAACCCTAAAACTAACCCTAACCCTAACCCTAACCCTACCTCTAAGCCTAACCCTTAGCCTAACTGTAGCTCTAATCCTAACCCTAACCCTAGTTCTAACATCAAACCTGACTCTCACCCTAACCCTAACACTAGTTCTAACCCAAAACCTAACCCTAACCCTAACCCGAACTCTAGCTCTAACATTAAACATAACACTAACCCTAACCCTAAACCTAACCCTAACCCTAGCTCTAACTCTAAGCCTAGCTCTAAGCCTAAACCTAACCCTAACCCTAAATCTAATCCTAGCTCTAAACCTAACCCTAAACCTAACCCTAGCACTAACCCTAACCCTCGCTCTAAACCTAACACTAAACCTAACCCTAAACATAACCCCAACCCTAACCCTAGATCTAACCCTAACCCTACCCCTAACCCTAACCCTAAGCCTAGCTCTAAACCTAAACCTAACCATAACCCTAATCCTAACCCTAGATCTAACCCTAACCTTAAGCCTAACCCTAGCTTTAACCCTAAACCTAACCCTAATCCTAACCTTAACCCTAGCTCTAACCATAACCCTAGCTCTAACCCTAACCTAACCCTAACCCTAGCTCTAACCCTGACCCTAATCCTAAACCTAGCAATAACTGTAACCCTCGCTCTAAACCTTACCCTAAACTTAATCCTAACACTAACCCTAATCCTAAACCTAAACCTAGCTTTAACCCTGACCCTAAGAATAGCTGTAACCATAACCCTTGCACAACCCATAATCCTAACAGTAACCCTAACCCTAACTCTAATGCTAGCTCCAACACTAACCATAACACTAACCCTAACCCTAGCTCTAAACCTAACCCTAAACCTACCCCTAACCCTAGCTCTAACCCTAACCCTAATATTAACCCTAGCTCTAACCCTAACCTTAACCCTAATCCTAACCCTAGCTCTAACCCTAACCCTAACCCTAGCTCTAAACCTATCCATATCTATAACCCTACATCTAACCTTAACGCAAACCCTAAACGTAACCCTAAACCTACCTCTAGACCTAACCCTAAACCTACCGTAGCTCTAATAATAATCACAACCCTAACCCTAACCCTAACCCTTGCGCAAACCCTAACCTTATCCCTAACCCTAGCTCTAACAGTAACACTATCCCTAAACCTAGCTCTAAACCAAACCCTAACCCTACCCTAAACCTAACCCTAACCCCAACCCTAGCTCTAACCCTAACCCTAACACTAGCTCTAACCCTAACTTTAACCCTAACCCTAACCCTAGCACTAACCCCAACCCTCGCTCTAAACCTAACACTAAACCTAACCCTAACAATAACCCCAACCCTAACCCTAGATCTAACCCTAACGCTACCCGTAACCCTAACCCTAAGCCTAGCTCTAAACCTAACCCTAACCATAACCCTAATCCTAACCCTAGATCTAACCCTAACCTTAAGCCTAACCCTAGCTTTAACCCTAAACCTAACCCTAACCCTAACCCTAACCCTAACCCTAAACCTAACCCTAATCGTAACCCTAACCCTAGCTCTAACCCTAACCCTAGCTCTAACCCTAACCTAACCCTAACCCTAGCTCTAACCCTGACCCTAATCCTAAACCTAGCAATAACTGTATCCCTCGCTCTAAACATTACCCTAAACTTAATCCTAACACTAACCCTAACCCTAAACCTAAACCTAGCTTTAACCCTGACCCTAATGCTAGCTGTAACCATAACCCTTGCACAACCCCTAATCCTAACAGTAACCCTAACCCTAAACCTAATGCTAGCTCCAACCCTAACCATAACACTAACCCTAACCCTAGCTCTAAACCTAACCCTAAACCTACCCCTAACCCTAGCTCTAACCCTAACCCTAACCCTAACCCTAGCTCTAACCCTAACCTTAACCCTAATCCTAACCCTAGCTCTAACCCTAACCCTAACCCTAAACCTAAACGTAACCCTAACCAGAGCTCTAACACTAGACCTAGCTCTAAATCTAACCCAAGCTCTAAACCTAACCCTAACATAACCCTAACCCTAGCTATCACCCTAACCTTATCCCTAAACCTAGCTCTAACCCAGACCGTAATCCTAACCCTAGCTCTAACTCGAATACTAACCCTAACACTTAACCTAACCCTAACGCTAACCCTAACCCAAACCCTTAGGCAAGCTCTCAAACCTAAACCTAACCCTAACCCAGCTCTAAGCCTAACTCTAACCCTAAACCTAACCTTAGCTCTAACCTTAACCCCAACTCTAACCGTACACCTAAGTATAACCCTAACCCTAACCCTAGCCCTAAACCTTACCCTAAACCTAACCCTAACCTAACACTAAACCTAGCTCTAACCCTAACTCTTGCTCTAACCCTAATCCTAACAGTAACCTTAACCCTAACCCTAGCTCTAACCCTAACCCTAACTCTAACGTTAGCTCTAACCCTAACCATCACACTAACCCTAACCGTAAACCTAACCCTAACCCTAGGTCTAAACCTAAACCTAGATCTAACCCTAACCGTAGCTCTAAAACTAACACAAAACCTAAACCTAAACCTAGCTCTAAACCTAAATCTAGCTCTAACACTAAACCTAGCTCTAATCCTAACACTAACCCTTATCCTAGCTGTCACCCTAAACTTATCCCTAACCCTAGCTATAACCGAAACCCTAACCCTAACCATGAACCTAACCGTAACCCTAGCTCTAACCCTAAATCTAACACTAAACCTAACCAAAACACTAGCTCTAACCCTAAACCTTACCCTAAACCTAACCATAACCCTAGCTCTAACCCTAACCCTAACCCTAAACTTAACCCTAACCCTACCTCTAACTATAATCCTAACCCTAGTTCTAACACTAACCCTAGCTCTAACCCTAACATTAACCCTAAACCTAACTCGAGCTCTAAACCTAACCCTAACCTTAACCCTAACGCTAACTAATCCTAGCTCTAAACCTAACCCTAGCTCTATTACTAACCCTAACCCTGACCCTGAACCTAACCATAATCATAGCTCTAACCCTAACCCTAAACCTAACCCTAACCCTAGCTCCTACCCTAACCCTAAAACTAAACTTAACTCTAATCCTAGCTCTAAACCTAACCCTAGCTCTAACACTAACCCTAGTTCTAACCCTAAACCTAACCTTAACACTAACAGTAGGACTAACCCCAACCCTCGCTCTAACCCTAACTCTAAAACTAAACCTAACCCTTACCCTAGCTCTAACCCTAACCAAAATCCTAACTCTAACCCTAACCCTAGCTCTAATACTAACCCTAACCCTAACCCTAACTCTAGCTATCACCCTAAACTTATCCCTAAACCTAGCTCTAAAACTGACCCTAATCCTAACCCTAGCTCTAACCCGAATCCTAACCCTAAAACTAAACCAAACCCTAATGCTAAAACTAACCCTAACCCTAACACTAAACCTAACCCTAGCTCTCACACTAACCCTAACCCTAATCCTACATCTAAACCTAACACTAACCCTAAAAATATCCTCGCTCTAACACTAACCCTAACATTAAAACTAACCCTAGCTCTAAACCTAGACCTAGCTCTAACCCTAACCCTAGCATTAACCCTAACACTAACCCTAACCCTAAACCAAACTCGAAGTCTAAACTTAATCCTAACCTACCCTAAACATAACCCTAACCCTAGCTCTATACCTAACCCTATCCCTAATCCTAGCTCTGACCCTAAACCTAAACCTAACCCTAAACCTAACTCGAGCGCTAAACCTAACATTAACCCTAACCCTAACGCTAACTCTAATCCTAGCTCTAACCCTAACCCTAACCCTAACCCTAACCCTAACCCTAACCCTAGTTATCACCCTAACCTTAATCCTAAACCTACCTCTAAACCTGACCCTAAACATAACCCTAGTTCTAACCCGAATCCTAACCCTAACCCGAAACCTAACCCTAATGCTAACCCTAACCCAAACTCTAAACCTAGCTCTCACCCTAACCCTAACCCTAACCCTAACCCTTGCTATAACCTTAACCCTAGCTCTAACTCTAACCCTAAACCTAACTCTAACGTTAGCTCTAACCCTAACCATAACACTAACCCTAACCCTAAACCTAACCCTAACCCTAGGTCTAAACCTAACCCTAGCTCTAACACTAACCGTAGCTCTAAAACTAACACAAAACCTAAACCTAAACCAAGCTCTAACCCTAAACCTAGCACTAACACTAACCCTAGATCTAATCCTAACGCTAACCCTAATTCTAGCTGTCACCCTAAACTAATCCCTAACCCTAGCTCTAACCGAAACGCTAACCCTAACCATGAACCTAACCCTAACCCTAGCTCTAACCCTAAATCCAACACTAAACCTAATCAAAACCCTAGCTCTAACCCAAAACCTAACCCTAAACCTAACCATAACCCTAGCTCTAACCGTAACCCTAACCCTAAACCTGACCCTAACCCTACCTCTAACACTAATCCTAACCGTATTTCTAACACTAACCCTGGCTCTAACCCTAACCCTAAACCTAAACCTAAACTTAACTCGAGCTCTAAACCTAACCCTAACCCTAACCCTAACCCTAGCTCTAACCCTAAACCTAACCCTAGCTCTAACAATAACACTAGCTGAAACCCTAACTCTAACCTTATATCTAAACCTAACCCTATCCCTAACCCTAACAGTAGCTCTAAACCTAATCATAACACTAACCCTAACCCTAAGCCTAAACCTAACCCTAGCTCTAACCGTAGCCCTAGCTCTAACCCTAATCCTAGCTCTAACACTAACCCTAAACCTAGCCCTGAACCTAATCCTAACCCTAGCTCAAACCCTAACACTAACCCTAAACGTAACCCTAACCCTAGATCTAACCCTAATCCTAACCCTAGCTTTTTACTAACCCTAACCCTAACCCTGAACCTAACCCTAACCCTAGCTCTAACCCTAACCCTAAACCTAAACCTAACACTAATCCTAGCTCTAAACCTAACACTAGCTCTAACACTAACCCTACCTCTAACACTAAACCTAACTCTAACCCTAACGCTTGCCCTAGCCCCAACCCTCGTTCTAACCCTAACTCTAAAACTAAACCTAACCCTAAATCTAGCTCTAACTCTAACCCTAATCCTAACTCTAACCCTAACCCTAGCTCTACACTACCCCTAAGCCTAACCCTAACGCTAACTCTAACCCTAGCCCTAACTCTAACCCTAATCCTAGCTCTACCCCTAAACCTAGCTCTGAATCTAACCCTAACCGTAGCTCTCATCCTAACCTTACACCTACCCTAGCTCTAACCCTAAACCTAACCCCAAACCTAACCCTAACCCTAGCTCTAACAATAACCATAACCCTAACCCTAGCTCTAACCCCATCCCTAGCCCTAAACCTAACCCTAACACTTGCTCTAAACCTAAACCTAACCCTAACCCTAACCCGAACGCAAGCTCTAACACTAAACATAACACTAACTCTAACTCTAAACCTAAACCTAAACCTAGGTCTAAACCTAACGCTAGCTCTAAACCTAACCAAAACACTAACCCTAACCCTAAAACTAACCCTAACTCTAGCTCTAACCCTAGCCCTAGCTCTAACCCTAAACTTAGCTCTAATCCTAACCCTAAACCTAGACCTGAACCTAATCCTAACCCTAGCTCTAACCCTAAACCTAACACTAACCCTAACCCTAGCACTAACCCCAACCCTTGCTCTAACCCTAACTGTAAAACTAAACCTAACCCTAACACTAGCTCTAAACCTAACCCTAATCCTAACTCTAACCCTAACCCTAGCTCTAACCTACCCCTAAGCCTAACCCTAACCTTAGCTCTAACCCTAACCCTAACACTAACCTAACCCCAGCTCTAACCGTAACCCTAGAGATAAGCCTAAACATAACCCTAACCATAGCTCTAACCCTAACCCTAGCTCTAACCCTAACCCTAACCCTAAACATAAGTCTAATCCTAGCTCTAAACCTAATCCTAGCTCTAAACCTAACCCTAACCCTAACACTAGCTCTAACACTGACCCTAATCCTAACCCTAGCATTAACCTAACCCTGGCTCTAAACCTAACTTTAAACCACCCTAAACCTAGCTCTAACCCTAATCCTAAGAGTAACTGTAACCCTAACCGTAGCTCTAACCCTAACCCTAACCCTAATGCTAGCTCCAACCCTAACCATAACACTAATCCTAAACCTAAACCTAACCCTAACCATAGCTCTAACCCTGAACGTAGATCTAACCCTACCCCTAACTCTAACGCTAAACCTAACCTTAACTTTCACCCTAAACTAAACCTTAACCTTAATTCTAACCCTAACCCTAACCCGACATTTAACCCTAACCCTAGCTCTAAACCTAACACAAAACCTAACCCTAAACCTAGCTCTAACCCTAAACCTAGCTCTAACCCTAAACCTAACCATAACCCTAATCCTAACCCTAGGTCTAACCCTAATCTTAAGCCTAACCCTATCTTTAACCCTAACCCTAACCATAATCCTAACCCTAACCCTAGCTCTAACCCTAACCCTAGCTCTAACCCTAACCATAACCCTAACCCTAACCCTAGCTCTAACCCTATCCCTAACCCTAACCCTAACCCTCGCTCTGAAAATCACCATAATCCTAAACCTAAACCTAGCTCTAACCCTAAGAATAGATCTATCCGTAACACTAACCCTAAACCTAACCCTAGCTTTAATGCTAAACTTACCCTAACCCTAGCTTTAACACTAACCCTAATCCTAGCTCTAACCCTAACCCTAGCTCTAAACTTAAAAATAGGTCTAAAACTAACAGAAAACCTAAACCTAGCTCTAAACCTAAAAATAGATTTAACACTAACCCTAGCTCGAATCCTAATGCTAACTCTAACCCGAGCTCTAACCCTAAACCTAACCTTCACCCTAGCTCTAACCATAACCCTAACCCTAAACCTAACACTAACCCTGCTCTAACTCTAACCGTAACCTTAAACCTAATCGTAGCTCTAACACTAACCCTAGCTCTAACCCTAATCCTAAACCTAACCCTAACCCTAACCCTAGATCTAACCATAACCATAACCTAACTGTAACCCTAAACCTAAACCTAACTCGAGCTTTAAACGTAACCCGAACCCTAACCCTAACCCTAACTCTAAACCTAGATCTAACCCTAAAACTAACCTTAACTTTCACCCTAAACTTATCCTTAACCATAGCTCTAACCTTAACCCTAGCCTTAACTCTAACCCTAACCCTAGCTCTAACCCTAACCCTAACCCTCACCATAGCTCTAACACTAACCATAACCATATCCCTAACCCTAACCCTAACACTAACACTAATCCTAGCTCTAACCCTAACCCTAGCTCTAAAACTAACCCTAACCCTGGCTATCACCCTAACCTTACCCCTACCTAGCTCTAACCCTAACCCTAAACCCTAACCAAACCCTAACCCTAGCTCTAACCCTAACCATAAACCTAACCTAACCCCAGCTCTAACCCTAACCCTAGCGATAATCCTAAACCTAACCCTAACCCTAAGCCTAACGCTAGCTCTAATCCTAACCCTAACCTTAACCCTAGCTCTAACCCCAAACCTAGCTCTAAACCTAAACCTAACACTTGCTCTAAACCTAACCCTAACCCTAACCCTAACGCAACCTAACCAAAACACTAACCCTAACCCTAAACCTAACCCCAACCCTAGCTGTAACCCTAGCCCTAGCTCTAACCCTAACCATAGCTCTAAACCTAACCCTAAACCTAGAACTGAACCTAACTCTAACCCTAGCTCTAACCCTAAACCTAACCCTAACCCTAGCTCTATTACTAACCCTAACCCTAACCATGAACCTAACCCTAACCCTAGTTCTAACCCTAACCCTAAACCCAACACTAACCCTAGCTCTAACCCTAGCCCTAAACCTAACTCTAATCCTAGCTCTAAACCTAACCCTAGCTCTAACACTAACCCTAGGTCTAACCCTAAACCTAACCCTAACCCTAAGTCTAATCCTAGCTCTAAACCTAAACCTAGCACTAAACCTCACCCTAACCTTAACACTAGCTCTAACCCGGACCCTAATCCTAACCCTAGTACTAACCCTAACCCTCGCGCTAAACCTTAACCTAAACCTAACCCTAACCCTAACCCTAAAACTAACACTAGCTCTAACCCTGACCCTAATCCTAACACTAGCACTAACCCTAACCTTCACTCTAAAACTTACCTTAAACCTAACCCTAACCCTAGCTATAAACTTAACCCTAAACTTAGCTCTAACCATAACACTAGCTGTAACCCTAACCCTAACCCTAAACCTAGCTCTAAACCTAACCCTAACCCTAACCCTAATGCTAGCTCTAAACCTAACCATAACACTAACCCTAACCCTAAACTTAACCCTAACACTAGCTATAACCCTAGTCCTCTCTCTAACCCTAAACCTATCTCTAAACCTAATGCTAACCGTCGCCCTGAAACTAATCCTAACCCTAGCTCTAACCCTAAACCTAACCCTAAACGTTCCCTAACGAAATCTCTAAACCTAACCTTAACCCTAACCCTACCCTAGCTCTCACGCTAACCTTACCCCTACCCTAGCTCTAACCCTGACCCTAAACCTAACCAGAGCTCTCACCTTAACCCTAAACCTAACAATTGCTCTAACGCTAACTCTAACCTTAAACCTAACCCTAGCTCTAAAACTAACCATAGATCTAACCCTAACCCTAACCGTAACCCTAATCCTAAACCTAGCTCTAACCCTAACCCAAAACCTAACCGAACCCCAGCTTTAAACCTAACCCTAGCGATAATCCTAACCCTAATCCTAACACTAACCCTAGCTCTAACCCCAACCCTAACTCTAACCCTAAACCTAACACTAGCTCTAACCCTAAAATGAACGCTAGCTCTACCCCTAAACATAACACTAACCCTAAACTTAAACCTAACCCTAACCCTAGCACTAAACCTAACTCTCCCTCTAAACCTTACCCTAAACCTAACCCTAATCCTAACCCTAGCTCTAACAATAACCCTAACCCTAACTGTAACCATAACACTAGCTGTACCCTAAACCTAACCCTAACCCTAAACCTAACCCTAACCCTAGCTATAATCCTAGTCCTAGCTCTAACCCTAACCATAAACCTAGCCCTGAACCTAATCCTAACCCTAGCTCTAACCCTAACCCTAACCCTAAACGTAACCCTAACTCTACCTCTAACCCTAACCCTAACCCTAATCCTAGCTATAACACTAACCGTAACCTTAACGCTAAACCTAACTCTAACTCTAACCCTAGCTCTAACCCCAATGCTAGCTCTAAACCGAACCCGAACCGTAGCTCTCACCCTAACCTTACCCCTACCCTAGCTCTAACCCTGACCCTATCACTAACCCTAGCTCTCACCCTAACCCTAACCCTAAACCTACCTCTAAACCGAACCCTGGTTCTAACCCTCACCCTAACCCTAACCATAACCCTAACCCTAACCCTAGCTCTCACCCTAACCCTAACCCTAGCTCTAACCCTAACTCTAACCCTAAACCTAACCCTAGCTCTAAACATAACCCTGGTTCTAACCCTAACCCTAACCGTAACCCTAACACTAACCCTAGCTCTAACCCTTACCCTAAACCTAACCTAACCCCAGCTCTAACCCTAACCCTAGCGATAACCCTAAAACTAACGCTAACCCTAAGCCTAACCCTACCTCTAATCCTAACCCTAACCCTAACCCTAGCTCTAACCCCAAAAATAGCTCTAACCCTAACCCTAACACTAGCTCTAACCCAAAACGTAACCCTAACCCTAACCCGAAGGCTAGCTCTAACCCTAAACATAACACTAACCATAACCCTAAACCTAACCCTAACCATAACCCCAACCCTAACCCTAAGCCTAGCTCTAACCCTAAACCTAACCATAACCCTAATCCTAACCCTAGGTCTAATCCTAACCTTAAGCCTAACCCTAGCTTTAACCCTAAACCAAACCCTTACCCTAGCTCTAACCCTAACCCTAGCTCTAACCCTAACCCTAACCTTAAACCTAGCTCTAACCCTGACCCTAATCCTAACCCTAGCACTAAACGTAACACTCGCTCTAAACCTTACCCTAAACTTAATCCTAACCCTAACCCTAACCCTAACCCTAACCCTAAACCTACCTCTAAACCTAAACCTAAAACTAATGCTAGCTCCAACCTTAACTATAACACTAACCCAAACCCTAAACCTAACCCTAACCATAGCTCTAACCCTAAACCTAGATCTAACCCTATAGCTAGCTCTAACCCTAAACCTAATCTTAACTTTCACCCTAAACTTATCCCTAACCCTAGCTCTAACCCTAACCCTAACCCTACCTCTAACACTCACCCTAGCTCTAAACCTAACACAAAACCTAACCCTAAACCTAGCTTTAACCTAATCCTAACCATAATCCTAATCCTAACCCTAGGTCTAACCCTAACCTTAAGCCTAACCCTAGCTTTAACCCTAACCCTAAACCTAATCCTAACCCAAAACCTAGCTCTAAGCCTAACTATAGCTCCAACCCTAACCCTAACCCTAACCCTAACCCTAAACCTAACCCTAACCATAGCTCTAACCCTAAACCTAGATCTAACCCTATTCCTAGCTCTAACACTAACCCTAGCTCTAACCCTAATCCTAAACCTAACCCTAACCATAACACTAACTCTAAACCTAAACCTAACACTAACCCTAGCTCTAACCCTAACCCTAACCCTAACAATAGCTCTAACCCTAACCCTAACCATAAACCTAAAAATAACTCAAGCTCTAACCCTAAGCCTAACCCTAACACTAACCCTAACTCTAATCCTAGCTCAAAACCTTACCTTAAACGTAACCCTATTCCTAACCCTAGCTCTAACAATAACACTACCCTAGCTCTAACCATAACACTAGCTGGAACCCTAAACCTGACCCTAACGCTAGCTCTAAACCTAACCAATAACACTAACCCTAACCCTAAACTTAACACTAACACTAGCTATAACCCTAGTCTTCGCTCTAACCCTAACCCTATCTCTAAACCTAAACCTAATCCTCGCAGTGAACCTAATCCTAACCCTAGCTCTAACCCTAAACCTAACACTAAACGTTCCCTAACGCTAGCTCTAAACCTGACCCTAACCCTAACCCTAACCCTAACCCTAGCTCTCACCCTAACCCTAACCCTAAACCTTGCTCTAACCCTAACTCTAACCTTAAACCTAACCCTAGCTCTAAACCTAACCCTAGATCTAACCCAAACCATAACCGTAACCATAATCCTAACCCTAGCTCTAACCCTAACACTAAACCTAACCTAACCCCAGCTCTAACCCTAACCCTAGCGATAATCCTAAACCTAAACCTAACCTTAAGCATAACCGTAGCTCTAACACTAACCCTTAGCCTAACCCTAGCTCTAAACCTAAGCCTAACCCTAACCCTAGCTCTAACAACAAACCCTAACTCTAACCCTAACCCTAACACTAGCGCTAACCCTAAACTTAATCCTAACCCTAACACTAGCACTAAACCTAACTCTCGCTCTAAACCTTAACCAAAACCTAACCCTAATCCTAACCCTAGCTCTAAGAATAACCCTAACCCTGCTCTAACCATAACTTTAGCTGTAACCCTAAACCTAACCCTAAGCCTAACCCTAACGCTAGCTCTAAACCTAACGATAACACTAACCCTAACCCTAAACCTAACCCTAACCCTAGCTATAATCGTCGTCCTAGCTCTAACCCTAACCCTATCTCTAACCCAAACCCTAACCCTAGCCCTGAACCTAATACTAACCCGAGCTCTAACCCTAACCCTAACCCTGACCCTACCCCTAGCTCTAACACAAACCATAACCTTAATGCTAACCCTAACCCTAAATCTAATCCTAGCTCTAACCCCAATGCTAGCTCTAAACCGAACCCTAACCCTAACCCTTACCCCTACCCTAGCTCTAACCCTGACCCTATCACTAACCCTAGCTCTCACCCTAACCCTAACCCTAACCCTAACCCTAGCTATAAACTAACCCTGGTTCTAACCCTAACCCTTACCCTAACCCTAATCATAGCTCTCACCCTAACCCTAACCCTAACCTAACCCCAGCTCTAACCCTAACCCTAGCAATAACCCTAAAACTAACCCTAACACTAAACCTAACCCTACCTCTAAGCCTAACCCTTAGCCTAACCGTAGCTCTAATCCTAACCCTAACCCTAACCCTAGTTCTAACATCAAACCTAACTCTAACCCTCACCCTAACACTAGTTCTAACCCTAAACCTAAACCTAATCTTAGCTCTAACCCTAACCCTATCTCTAAGCCTAAACCTAACCCTAACCCTAAATCTAATAATAGCTCTAAACCTAACCCAAAACCTAACCCTAGCACTAACCCTAACCCTCGCTCTAAACCTAACACTAAAACTAACCCTAACCATAACCCCAACCCTAACCCTAGATCTAAACCTAACACTAGCCCTAACCCTAACCCTAAGCCTAGCTCTAAAAACAAACCTAACCATAACCCTAATCCTAACCCTAGTTCCAACCCTAACCTTAAGCCTAACCCTAGCTTTAACCCTAAACCTAACACTAATCCTAACCCTAACCCTAGCTCTAATCCTAACACTAGCTCTAACCCTAACCTAACCCTAACCCTAGCTCTAACCCTGACCCTAATCCTAACCCTAGCACTAACTGTAACCCTCGCTCTAAACCTTACCCTAAACTTAATCCTAACCCTAACCCTAACCCTAACCCTAAACCTAGCTTTAACCTTAACCCTAACGCTAGCTGTAACCCTAACCCTTGCACAACCCCTAATCCTAACAGTAACCCTAACCCTAACCGTAGCTCTAACCCTAACCCTAACCCTAATGCTAGCTGCAAGCCTAACCATAACACTAACCCTAACCCTAAACCTAACACCAACCATAGCTCTAACCCATATATAGATCTAACCCTAACCCTAGCTCCAACCCTAACCCTAACATTAACTTTCACCATAACTTATCCCTAACCATAGCTCTAACCCTAACCCTAAACCTACCTCCTACCCTAACCCTAGCTCTAAACCGAACAAAAAACCTAATACGAAACCTAGCTCTAACCCTAACCCTAGCTCTAACCCTAACCCTTACCCTAACCCTAGCTTTCACCCTAAACTTCTACCTAACCCTAGCTCTAACCGAAACCCTAAACTTACCATGAACCTAAACCTAACCCTAGCTCTAACTCTAACCCTAACCCTAAACCTAATCCTAGCTCTAACACTAACCCTAGCTCTAACCCTAATCATAACCCTAACCCTAATCATAACACTAACTCTAAACCTAAACCTAACACTAATCCTAGCTCTAACCCTAACACTAACCCTAACCCTAACCATAGCTCTAACCCTAACCCTAACTCTAAACCTAAACCTAACTCAACCTCTAACCCTAAGCCTAACCCTAACACTAACCCTAACTCTAATCCTAGCTCTAAACGTAACCTTCGCTCCAAACCTTACCCTAAACCTAACCCTAATCCTAACCCTAGCTCTAACAATAAACCTATCCCTAGGTCTAACCATAATACTAGCTGTAACCCTAACCCTAACCCTAACGCTAGCTCTAAACCTAACCATAACACTAACAATAACAATAAACTTAACCCTAACACTAGCTATAACCCTAGTCCTCTCTCTAACCCTAAACCTATCTCTAAACCTAACGCTAACCCTCGCCCTGAACCTAATCCTAACGCTAGCTCTAAACCGAACCCTAACCCTAACCCTAACCCCTATCCGAACCCTAGCTCTAAACTTAACCCTAATCCTAAACATAACCCTAGCTCTCACCCTAACCCTAGATCTATCAGTAACACTAACCCTAAACCTAACCCTAGCTTTCACGTTAAACTTGTCCCTAAAACTAGCTCCAAGCCTAAACCTACCCCTAACACTGAACCTAACCCTAACCATACCTCTAACCCTAAATCTAACCTTAAATCTAACCCTAACCCTAGCTGTAACCCTAACTCTCAACCTAACCCTAGCTCTAACCCTAACCCTAACCCTAACTCGAAAACTAACCCTAGCTCGAACCCTAACCCTAAACCTAACTCTAATCCTAGCTCTAACCCTAATTCTCACCCTAACCCTAGCTCTAAACCTAACGCTAACCCTACCCCTAGCTCTAACCCTAAATCTAACCCTAAAACTAACTCTAATCCTACCTCTAACCCTTGCCTAACCCTAACCCTAGCACTAACCCTAACCCTAAACTTAAACCTAACTCTAATCTTACCTCTAACCCTAACCTAACCCTAACCCTAGCTCTAACCCTAACCCTAACCCTAACATTAGATCTAACCCTAACCCTAACCCTAAACGTAACTCTAATCCAAGCTCTAACCCTAACCTAACCCTAACCCTAGCTCTAACCCTAACCCTAGTTCTAACCCTAACCCTAAACCTAAACCTAACCCTAGCTCTAAACCTAACCCTAAAAATAACTCTAATCCTAGCTCTAACCCTCAACCTAACCCTAACCCTGGCTCTAAACCTAACCCTAAACCTAACCCTAATCCTAACCCTAACCCTAGCGCTAACACTAACCCTAAACCTAACCTAACCCCAGCTCTAAACCTAACCCTAGAAATAACCCTAAACCTAACCCTAAGCCTAACCCTAGCTCTAAGCCTAAACCTTAGCCTAACCTAGCTCTATTCCTAACCCTAACCCTAACCCTAGCTCTTACCCCAACCCTAAATCTAACCCTAACCCTAACACTAGCTCTAACCCTAACCATAACCCTAACCCGAACGCTAGGTCTAACCCTAAACATAACACTAACCCTAACACTAAATCTAACCCTAAACCTAGCTCTAACCTTAACCCTACCTCTAACGCTAACCCTAACCCTAACCCTAACCCTAGCTCTAAGCCTAACCGTAAGTCTAATCATAACTCTAAACCTAACCCTAACCCTAACCCTAACACTAGCTCTAACCTTGACCCTAATAATAACCATAGCAGTAACCGTAACCCTCGCTCTAAACCTTACCCTAAATTTAACCCTAACCTTAACCCTAACCCTAACCGTAAACCTAGCTCTAACCTTAACCCTAAACCTAGCTGTAACCCTAAACCTTGCTCTACCCCCAATCCTAACAGTCACCCTAACCCTAACCCTAGCTCTAACTCTAACGCTAACCCTAACGCTAGCTCCAACGCTAACCATAACACTAACCCTAACCCTAAAACTAACCCTAAACCATAGCTCTAACCCTAAACCTAGATCTAACCCTATCCCTAGCTCTAACCCTAAACCTAACCTTAACTTTGACCGAAAACTTATCACTACCCCTAGCTCTAAACCTAACACAAAACCTAACCCTAAACCTAGCTCTAACCCTAAACCTAGCTCTAACCCTAACCTTAGCTCTAACCCTAACCCTAACCCTAATCCTAGCTTTCACCCTAAACTTATACGTAACCCTAGCTCTAACCAAAACCCTAACCTAACCATGAACCTAACCCTAACCCTAGCTCTAACTCTAACCCTAACCTTAAGCCTAATCCTACCTCTAACACTAACCCTAGCTCTAACCCTAATCCTAACCATAACCCTAACCATAACAATGACTCTAAACCTAAACCTAACACTAACCCTAGCTCTAACCCTAACCCTACCTCTAACCCTAACCCTAACCCTAGCTCTAACCCTAACCCTAAAACTAACCCTAAACCTAACTCAAGCTCTAACCCTAAGACTAACCCTAACACTAACCCTAACTCTAATCCTAGTCCTAAACGTAACCCTAGCTCTAAACCTAACACTAACCCTAACCCTACCCTAACTCTCACCCTAACCTTACCCCTACCCTAGCTCTAACACTGACCCTAACCCTAACCCTAGCTCTAACCCTAACTCTAACCTTAAACCTAACCCTAGCCCTAAACCTAACCCTAGATTTAACCCTAACCCTAACCGTAACCCTAATCCTAAACCAGCTCTAACCCTAACCCTAAACCTAACCATACCCCAGCTCTAACCCTAAACCTAGTGATAATCCTAAACCTAACCCTAACCCTTAGCCTAACCGTAGGTCTAAGACTAACCCTTAGCCTAACCCTAGCTCTAACCCTAACCCTAACTCTAACCCTAGCTCTAACCCCAAACCTAGCTCTAACCCTAACCCTAACACGAGCTCTAACCCTAACCATAACCCTAACCCAAACGCTAGCTCTACCCCTAAACATAACACTAACCCTAACCTTAAACCTAACCCTAACCCTAGCACTAACCCTAACTCTCGCTCTAAACCTTACCCTAAACCTAACCCTAATCCTAACCCTAGCTCTAACAATAACCCTAACCCTAGCTCTAACCCTAACACTAGCTATAACCCTAACCCTAACCCTAACCCTAACCCTAACCCTAACGCTAGCTCTAAACCTAACCCTAACACCAACCCTAACCCTAAACCTAACCCAAACCCTAACTCTAGCCCTGAACCTAATCTTAACCCTAGCTCTAACCCTAACCCTAACTGTAAACGTAACCCTAACCCTAGCTCTATCCCCAACCCTAACCCTAACTCTAATCCTAGGTCTAAACCCAATGCTAGCTCTAAATCGAACCCTAACCCTAACCCTAAAAGTAGCTCTCACCCAAACCCTAATGCTAACCCTTACTCTAACCCTAACTCTAACCCTAAACCTAACACTAGCAATAAACCTAACCCTGGTTCTAACCCTAACCCTAACCGTAACCCTAACCCAAACCCTAGCTCTCACCCTAACCTTAGGCCTACCCTAGCTCTAACCCTGACACTATCACTAACCTAGCTCTCACCCTAACCCTAACCCTAACCCTAACCCTAGCTCTCACCCTAACCCTTACCCTAACCCTCACCCTTTCTCTAACCCTGACACTTACCCTAAACCTAACCCTAGCTCTAAGCCTAACCCTTAGCCTAACCGTAGCTCTAATCCTAACCCTAACCCTAACCCTAGTTCTAACATCAAACACAACTCTAACCCTAACCCTAACACTAGTTCTAACCCAAAACCTAACCCTAACCCTAACCCGAACGCTAGCTCTAACACTAAACATAACACTAACCCTAACCCTAAACCTAACCCTAACCCTAGCTCTAACCCTAACCCTAGCTCTAAGCCTCAACCTAAACCTAACCCTAAATCTAATCCTAGCTCTAAACCTAACCCTAAACCTAACCCTAGCACTAACCCTAACCCTCGCTCTAAACCTAACACTAAACCTAACCCTAACCATACCCCAACCCTAACCCTAGATCTAATCCTAACCCTAGCCCTAACCCTAAACCTAAGCCTAGCTCTAAACATAAACCTAACCATAACCCTAATCCTAACCCTAGATCTAACCCTAAACTTAAGCCTAACCCTAGCTTTAACCCTAAACCTAACCCTAATCCTTACCCTAACCCTAGCTCTAATCCTAACCCTAGCTCTAACCCTGACCCTAATACTAACCCTAGCACTAACTGTAACACTCGCTCTAAACCTTACCCTAAACTTAATCCTAACCCTAACCCTAACCCTAACCCTAAACCTAGCTTTAACCTTAACCCTAACGCTAGCTGTAACCCTAACCCTTGCACTACCCCTAATCCTAACAGTAACCCTAACCCTAACCGTAGCTCTAACCCTAACCCTAACCCTAATGGTAGCTCCAACCCTAACCATAACACTAACCCTAACCCTAAACCTAACCCGAACCATAGCTCTAACCCATAGATAGATCTAACCCTAACCCTAGCTCCAACCCTAACCCTAACATTAACTTTCACCATAACTTATCCCTAACCCTAGCTCTAACCCTAACCCTAAACCTACCTCCTACCCTAACCCTAGCTCTAAACCGAACAAAAAACCTAATACTAAACCTAGCTCTAACCCTAACCCTAGCTCTAACCCTAACCCTTACCCTAACCCTAGCTTTCACCTTAAACTTCTACCTAACCCTAGCTCTAACCGAAACCCTAACCTTACCATGAACCTAAACCTAACCCTAGCTCTAACTCTAACCCTAACCCTAAACCTAATCCTAGCTCTAACACTAAACCTAGCTCTAACCCTAATCATAACCCTAACCCTAATCATAACACTAACTCTAAACCTAAACCTAACACTAATCCTAGCTCTAACCCTAACCCTAACCCTAACCCTAACCCTAACCGTAGCTCTAACCCTAACCCTAACTCTAAACCTAAACCTAACTCAACCTCTAACCCTAAGCCTAACCCTAACACTAACCCTAACTCTAATCCTAGCTCTAAACGTAACCTTCGCTCCAAACCTTACCCTAAACCTAACCCTAATCCTAACCCTAGCTCTAACAATAACCCTATCCCTAGCTCTAACCATAACACTAGCTGTAACCCTAACTCTAACCCTAACGCTAGCTCTAAACCTAACCATAACACTAACCCTAACATTAAACTTAACCCTAACACTAGCTAAAACCCTAGTTCTCTCTCTAACCCTAAACCTATCTCTAAACCTAATGCTAACCTTCGCCCTGAACCTAATCCTAACCCTAGCTCTAAACCGAACCCTAACCCTAACCCTACCCTAGCTCTCACCCTAACCTTACCCCTACCCTAGCTCTAACCCTGACCCTTACCCTAGCTCTCACTCTAAACCTAACTCTAACCCTTGCTCTAACCCTAACTCTAAACTTAAACCTAACCCTAGCTCTAAACCTAACCCTAGATCTAACCCTAACCCTAACCGTAACCCTAATCCTAACCCTAGCTCTAACCCTAACCCTAAACCTAACCTAACCCCAGCAATAACCTTAACCCTAGCTCTAACCCTAACCCTTACCCTAACCCTAGCTTTCACCCTAAACTTCTACCTAACCCTAGTTCTAACCGAATCCCTAACCTTACCATGAACCTAAACCTAACCCTAGCTCTAACTCTAACCCTAACCCTAAACCTAATCCTAGCTCTAACACTAACCCTAGCTCTAACCCTAATACTAACCCTAACCCTAACCATAACACTAACTCTAAACCTAAACCTAACACTAACCCTAGCTCTAACCCTAACCCTAACCCTAACCCTAACCATAGCTCTAAATCTAACCCTAACCCTAAACCTAAACCTAACTCAAGCTCTAACCCTAAGCCTAACCCTAACACTAACCCTAACTCAAATCCTAGCTCTAAACCTTACCCTAAACCTAACCGTAATCCTAACCCTAGCTCTAACAATAACTCTATCCCTAGCGCTAACCATAACACTAGCTGTAACCCTAACACTAACGCTAGCTCTAAACCTAACCATAACACTAACCCTAACCCTAACTCTAATGCTAGCTGTAAACCTAACCATAACCCTAAGCCTAACGCTAGCTATCACCCTAACCTTACCCCTAAACCTAGCTCTAACCCTAATCCTAACCCTAATCCTAACCCTAACCCTAACCCTTATACTAACCCTAGCTCTAAACTTTACCCTAATCCTAAACGTAACCCTAGTTCTAACCCTAACCCTAGATCTATCAGTAACCCTAACCCTAAACCTAACCCTAGCTTTCACGTTAAACTTGTCCCTAAAACTAGCTCCAAGCCTAAACCTACCCCTAACCCTGAACCTAACCCTAACCATAGCTCTAACCCTAAATCTAACCTTAAACCTAACCCTGACCCTAGCTGTAACCCTAACTCTCACCCTAACCCTAGCTCTAACCCTAACCCTAACTCGAAAACTAACCCTAGCTCGAACCCTTACCCTAACCCTAAACCTAACTCTAATCCTAGCTCTAACCCTAACTCTCTCCCTAACCCTAGCTCTAAACCTAACGCTAACCCTAACTGTAGCTCTAACCCTAAATCTAACCCTAAAACTAACTCTAATCCTACCTCTAACCCTAACCTAACTCTAAGCCTAGCTCTAACCCTAACCCTAACCCTAAACCTAACTCTAATCCAAGCTCTAAACCTAACCTAACCCTAACCCTAGCTCTAACCCTAACCCTAACAGTAACACTAACCGTAACTCTAATCCTAGCTCTAAACCTTACCCTAAACGTAACCGTCATCCTAACAGTAGCTCTAACAATAACTCTATCTCTAGCTCTAACCATAACACTAGCTGTAACCCTAACCCTAACGCTAGCTCTAAACCTAACCCTAACCCTAACCCTAACCCTTATCCTAACCCTAGCTCTAAACTTAACACTAATCCTAAACGTAACCCTAGCTCTCACCCTAACCCTGGATCTATCAGTAACCCTAACCCTAAACCTAACCCTAGCTTTCACGTTAAACTTGTCCCTAAAACTAGCTCCAAGCCTAAACCTACCCCTAACCCTGAACCTAACCCTAACCATAGCTCTAACCTTAAATCTAACCTTAAATCTAACCCTAACACTAGCTGTAACCCTAACTCTCACCCTAACGCTAGCTCAAACCCTAACCCTAACTCGAAAACTAACCCTAGCTCGAACCCTAACCCTAACCCTAAACATAACTCTAATCCTAGCTCTAACCCTAACTCTCACCCTAACCCTAGCTCTAAACCTAACGCTACCCCTACCCATAGCTCTAACCCTAAATCTAACCCGAAAACTAACTCTAATCCTACCTCTAACCCTAACCTAACCCTAACCCTAGCTCTAACCCTAACCCTAACCCTAAACCTAACTCTAATCTTACCTATAACCCTAACCTAAACCTAACCCTAGCTCTAACCCTAACCCTAACCCTAAACCTAGATCTAACCCTAACCCTAACCCTAAACGTAACTCTAATCCAAGCTCTAACCCTAACCTAACGCTAACCCTAGCTCTAAGCCTAAACCTTAGCCTAACCTAGCTCTATTCCTAACCCTAACCCTAACCCTAGCTCTTACCCCAACCCTAAATCTAACCCTAACACTAGCTCTAACCCTAACCATAACCCTTACCCGAACGCTAGCTCTAACCCTAACACTAAACCTAACCCTAAACCTAGCTCTAACCTTAACCCTACCTCTAACGCTAACCCTAACCCTAACCCTAACCCTAGCTCTAAGCCTAACCGTAAGTCTAATCGTAACTCTAAACCTAACCCTAACCCTAACCCTAACACTAGCTCTAACCTTGACCCTAATAATAACCATAGCACTAACCGTAACCCTCGCTCTAAACCTTACCCTAAACTTAACCCTAACCCTAACCCTAACATTAACCGTAAACCTAGCTCTAACCTTAACCCTAAACCTAGCTGTAACCCTAAACCTTGCTCTACCCCCAACCCTAACAGTCACCCTAACCCTAACCCTAGCTCTAACTCTAACCCTAACCCTAACGCTAGCTCCAACGCTAACCATAACACTAACCCTAACCCTAAAACTAACCCTAAACCATAGCTCTAACCCTAAACCTAGATCTAACCCTATCCCTAGCTCTAACCCTAAACCTAACCTTAACTTTGACCCAAAACTTATCACTACCCCTAGCTCTAAACCTAACACAAAACCTAACCCTAAACCTAGCTCTAACCCTAAACCTAGCTCTAACCCTAACCTTAGCTCTAACCCTAACCCTAATCCTAGCTTTCACCCTAAACTTATACATAACCCTAGCTCTAACCAAAACCCTAACCTAACCATGAACCTAACCCTAACCCTAGCTCTAACTCTAACCCTAACCTTAAGCCTAATCCTACCTCTAACACTAACCCTAGCTCTAACCCTAATCCTAACCATAACCCTAACCATAACAATGACTCTAAACCTAAACCTAACACTAACCTTAGCTCTAACCCTAACCCTACCTCTAACCCACCCCTAACCCTAGCTCTAACCCTAACCCTAAAACTAACCCTAAACCTAACTCAAGCTCTAACCCTAAGACTAACCCTAACACTAACCCTAACTCTAATCCTAGTCCTAAACGTAACCCTAGCTCTAAACCTAACACTAACCCTAACCCTACCCTAACTCTCACCCTAACCTTACCCCTACCCGAGCTCTAACCCTGACCCTAAACCTAACCCTAGCTCTAACCCTAACTCTAACCTTAAACCTAACCCTAGCCCTAAACCTAACCCTAGATTTAACCCTAACCCTAACCGTAACCCTAATCCTAAACCAGCTCTAACCCTACCCCTAAACCTAACCTAACCCCAGCTCTAACCCTAACCCTAGTGATAATCCTAAACCTAACCCTAACCCTTAGCCTAACCGTAGCTCTAAGACTAACCCTTAGCCTAACCCTAGCTCTAACCCTAACGCTAACTCTAACCCTAGCTCTAACCCCAAACCAACTCTAACCCTAACCATAACACGAGCTCTAACCCTAACCATAACCCTAACCCGAACGCTAAATCTACCCCTAAACATAACACTAACCTTAACCTTAAACCTAACCCTAACCCTAGCACTAACCCTAACTGTCGCTCTAAACCTTACCCTAAACCTAACCCTAATCCTAACCCTAGCTCTAACAATAACCCTAACCCTAGCTCTAACCCTAACACTAGCTATAACCCTAACCCTAACCCTAACCCTAACCCTAACCCTAACGCTAGCTCTAAACCTAACCCTAACACCAACCCTAACCCTAAACCTAACCCAAACCCTAACTCTAGCCCTGAACCTAATCTTAACCCTAGCTCTAACCCTAACCCTAACTGTAAACGTAACCCTAACCCTAGCTCTATCCCTAACCCTAACCCTAGCTCTAACACTAAACTTAACCTTAACGCTAACCCTAACCCTAACTCTAATCCTAGGTCTAAACCCAATGCTAGCTCTAAATCGAACCCTAACCCTAACCCTAAAAGTAGCTCTCACCCAAACCCTAATGCTAACCCTTACTCTAACCCTAACTCTAACCCTAAACCTAACCCTAGCAATAAACCTAACCCTGGTTCTAACCCTAACCCTAACCGTAACCCTAACCCTAACCCTAGCTCTCACCCTAACCTTAGGCCTACACTAGCTCTAACCCTGACCCTATCACTAACCTAGCTCTCACCCTAACCCTAACCCTAACCCTAGCTCTCCCCCTAACCCTAACCCTAACCCTTTCTCTAACCCTGACTCTTACCCTAAACCTAACCCTAGCTCTAAGCCTAACCCTTAGCCTAACCGTAGCTCTAATCCTAACCCTAACCCTAACCCTAGTTCTAACATCAAACACAACTCTAACCCTAACCCTAACACTAGTTTTAACCCAAAACCTAACCCTAACCCTAACCCGAACTCTAGCTCTAACACTAAACATAACACTAACCCTAACCCTAGCTCTAACCCTAACCCTAGCTCTAAGCCTCAACCTAAACCTAACCCTAAATCTAATCCTAGCTCTAAACCTAACCCTAAACCTAACCCTAGCACTAACCCTAACCCTCGCTCTAAACCTAACACTAAACCTAACCCTAACCATACCCCAACCCTAACCCTAGATCTAATCCTAACCCTAGCCCTAACCCTAACCCTAAGCCTAGCTCTAAACATAAACCTAACCATAACCCTAATCCTAACCCTAGATCTAACCCTAACCTTAAGCCTAACCCTAGCTTTAACCCTAAACCTAACCCTAGCTCTAACCCTTACCCTAAACCTAACCTAACCCCAGCTCTAACCCTAACCCTAGCGATAACCCTAAAACTAACCCTAACCCTAAGCCTAACCCTACCTCAAAGCATAACCCTTAGCCTAACCGTAGCTCTAACCCTAAACCTAAAAAACTAACACTAGCTCTAACCCTGACCCTAATCCTAACCATAGCACTAACCGTAACCCTCGCTCTAAACCTTACCCTAAACCTAACCATAACCCTAACGCTAAAACTAAACCCAGCTCTAACCCTAACCCTAACCCTACCTGTAACCCTGACCCTTTGCTCTACCACTAATCGTGACAGTAACCCTAACCCTAGCTCTAACCCTCACCCTAACGCTAGCTCCAACAGTAACCATAAACTAACTCTAACCCTAATCCTAACCCTAACATTAGCTCTAACCCTAAACCTAAACCTACCTCTAACCTTAACCCTACCTCTAAACCTAACACAAAACCTAAACATAACCCTAGCTCTAACCCAAAACCTAGCTCTAACCCTAACCCAAGACTAACCCTAACCCTAACGCTAACCCTAGCTTTCACCCTAAACTTATGCCTAACCCTAGCTCTACTGAAACCCTAACCTTACCATGAACCTAACCCTAACCCTAGCCCTAACCCTAACGCTACCTCTAACCCTAACCCTAACCCTAACCCTAACCCTAAACCTAATCCTAGCTCTAACACTAACCCTAGCTCTAACCTTAACGATAACCTTAACCCTGAACCTAATCCTAACGCTCGCCATGAACCTAACCCTAAACGTAACACTAACTCTATTTCTAGACCTAACCCTAACCATAACCCTAACTCTAAAACTAACCCTAAACCTAACCATGAACCTCATCATAACCCTCGCCCTAATCCTCACACTAAACGTAAATCTAATCCTAGCTCTAAACCAAGCCCTAGCCATAACCCTAACCCTAACTCTAATCCTAGCTTTAACCCTAACGCTAACTCTAAACCTAACCCTAACCCTAACCCTAACGCTAGCTATCACCCTAACCGTATCCCTAAAGCTAGCTCTAACCCTAACCCTAGATCTAACCCTAACCCTAACCCTTATCCTAACCCGAGCTCTAAACTTAACCCTAATCCTAAACCTAACCCTAGCTCTAACCCTAGCTTTCACGTTAAACTTGTCCCTAAAACTAGCTCAAACCCTAAACCTACTCCTAACCCTGAACCTAACCCTAACCATAGCTCTAACCCTAAATCTAACCCTAAACCTAACCCTAACCCTAGCTGTAACCCTAACTCTCACCCTAACCCTAGCTCTAACCCTAACCCTAACCCTAACCTTAGCTCTAACCCTAAACCTAACACTAACCCCAGCTCTATCACTAACACTAACCCTAACCCCAACCCTAACCCTAAAACTAACACTATTCTAACCCTAAACCTAACCCTAACCCTCACCCTCGCTCTAACCCTAACCCTAAACCTAACACTAGCTCTAACCCTAACCGTAAAAATAACTGTAATCCTAGCTCTAACCCTAAACCTAACCTAACACCAGCTCTAATTCTAACCCTAGCGATAACCCTAAACCTAACCCTAAGCCTAACCCTAGCTCTAAGCCTAACCCATAGCCTAAGTCTAGCTCTAAACCTAACCCTAACCCTAACCCTAGATCTTACCCCAACCCTAGCTGTAACCGTAACACTTGCTCTACCCGTAATGCTAACAGTAACCCTAACCCTAACACTAGCTCTACCCCTAACCCTAACGCTAGCTCCAAACCTAATAATAACACTAACCCTAAACCTAAACCTAACCCTAACCATAGCTCTAACCATAAATCTAGATCTAACCCTATCCCTAGGTGTAACCCTAAACTGAACCTTAACTTTGAACCTAATCTTATCCCTAACCCTATCTCTAACCCTAACCCTAATCATACCTCTAACCTTAACCCTAGCTCTAAACCTTACACAAAACCTAACCCTAAACCTAGCTCTAACTCTAAACCTAGCTCTAACCCTAAACGTAACCATAACCCTAATCCTAACCTAGGTCTAACCCTAACCTTAAGCCTAACCCTAGCTCTAACCCTAACCCTAGCTCTAACCCTAACCATAACCCTAACCCTAACCCTAGCTCTAACCCTAACCCTAACCCTAGCGGTGAACCTAATCCTAATTCTAGCTCTAACCTTCACCCTAACCCTAAACGTAAACCTAACCCTAGCTCTAACACTAACCATAACCTTAATGGTAACGCTAACCCTAACTTTATTCCTAGCTCTAACCCCAATGCTAGCTCTATACCGAACCCTAAATCTAACCCTAACCTTAGCTCTCACCCTAACCTTACCCCTACCCCAGCTCTAACCCTGACCCTAACACTAACCCTAGCTCTCACTCTAACCCTAACCCTAACCCTAGCTCTAACCCTGAACCTAAACCTAACTCTAACTCTAACCGCAACCCTAGCTATAACCCTAACCCTAACACTAGCTCTAACCCTAACCATAACCCTAACCCGAATGATAGCTCTAACCCTAAACATAACAGTAACCCTAACCCTAAACCTATCCCTAACCCTAACCCTAGCTCTAAGCCTAACCCTAACCCTAACCCTAACCCTAAAACTAACTCTAGCTCTAACCCTAATATAAATCTAACCCTAAGTCTAATCCTAGCTCTAAACCTAATCCCAGCTGTAAACTTAACCCTAACCATAACCCTAATACCAGTTCTAACCTTGACCCTAATCCTAACCCTAGCACTAACCGTAATCCTCGCTCTAAACCTTACCCTAAAACTAACCCTAACCCTAAGCCTAAACCTAAACCCAGCTCTAACCCGAACCCTAACCCTAGCTGTAACCCTAACCCTTGCTCTACCCTTAATCCTAACAGTAACCCAAAACCTAACCCTAGCTCTAACCCTAACCCTAACCCTAATGCTAGCTCCAACAGTAACCATAACACTAACTCTAACCCTAAACCTAAACCTAATCCTAGCTCTAACCCTAAACCTAGATCTAACCCTAACTCTAGCTCTAACCTTTACCCTAACCTTACTTTCACCCTAAACTTATCCCTAACCCTAGCTCTAACCCTAAACCTAACCCTATCCTCTAACCCTAACCCTAGCTCTAAACCTAACAGAAAATCTAACTATAAACCTAGCTCTAACCCTAAACCTAGCTCTAACCCTAACCCTAGCTCTCACCCTAACCCTAGCTTTCAGCCTAAACTTATACCCAACCCTAGCTCTAACCGAAACCCTAACCTTACCATGAACCTAACCCTAAACCTAGCTCTAACTCTAACCCTAACCCTAAACCTAATCCTAGCTCTAACCCGTACCCTAACCATAGCTCTAACCCTAAACCTAACCCTACCTCTAACCCTAACCCTAGCTCTAAACCTAACACAAAACCTAACCCTAAACCTAGCTCTAACCCTAAACCTAGCACTAACCCTAACCCTAGCTCTAACCCTAACCCTAACCCTAACCCTAGCTCTAACCGAAACCGTAACCTTACCATGAAAATAACCCTAACCATGGCTCTAACTCTAACCCTAACCCTAAACCTAATCCTAGCTCTAACACTAAACCTAGCTCTAACTTGAACCCTAACCTTAACCCTGAACCAAATCATAACTCTCGCTCTAACCCTAACCCTAAAAGTAACCATGAACGTAATCATAACGCTCACTCTAATCCTAACCCTAAACGTAAATCTAATCCTAGCTCTAAACCTAGCCCTAACCATAACCCTAACCCTAACTCTAATCCTAGCTCTAACCCTAACCCTAACTCTAAACCTAACAATAACCCTAACCCTAACGCTAGCTATCACCCTAACCTTACCCCTAAACCTAGCTCTAATCCTAACCCTAACCCTAAACCTAGCTCTAACCCAAACCCTAACCCTAACCCTAAACCTAACTCTAATCCTAGCTCTAAACCTAAACCTAAACCTAACCCTAGTTCTAAACCTAACCCTAACTCTAACCCTAGCTCTAACCCTAACACTAGCTGTAACCCTAACCCTAAACCTAAACCTAACGCTAGCTCTAAACCTAACCATAACACTAACCCTAACCCTAAACCTAACCCTAACCCTAGCTATAATCCTAGTCCTACCTCTAACCCTAACCCTAGCTCTCACCATAACCATAACCCTAGCGTTGAACCTAATCCTAACCCTAGCTCTAACCCTAACCCTATATCTAAATGTAACCCTAACCCTAGCTCTAACACTAACCATAACTTTAACGCTAACCTTAACCCTAACACTAATCATAGCTCTAACCCCAATGCTAGCTCTAAACCGAACCCTAACCCTAACCTAACCGTAGCTCTGACCTTAACCTTACCCCTACCCTAGCTCTAACCCTGAACCTAACACTAACCCTAGCTCTCACTCTAACCTTAACCCTAACCCTAGCTCTAACCCTGAAACCTAAACCTAACCCTAGCATTAAGCCAAACCCTAGCTCTAACTCTAACCCTAACACTAGCTCTAACCATAACAATAACCCTAACCCGAATACTAGCTCTAACCCTAAACATAACACTAACACTAACCCTAGCTCTAACCTTAACCCTAGCTCTAACACTAAAACTAACTCTAGATCTAACCCTAATCTAAATCTAACCCTAAGTCTAATCCTAGCTCTAAACCTAATCCTAGCTGTAAACCTAACCCTAACCCAAACCCTAACCCTAACACCAGCTCTAACCCTGACCCTAATCCTAATCCTAGCACCAACCGTAAACCTCACTCTAAACCTTACCCTAAACCTAACCCTAACACTAAACCTAAACCTAAACCCAGCTCTAACCCGAACCCTAACCCTATCTGTAACCCTAACCCTTCCTCTACCATTAATCCTCACAGTAACCCTAACCCTAACCCTAGCTCTAACCCTAACCCTAACCCTAACTCTAGCTCCAACAGTAACCATAACACTAACTCTAACATTAAACCTAAAGTTAACCCTAGCTCTAACCCTAAACCTAGATCTAACAATAACCCTAGCTCTAACCCTTACCCGAACTTTACTTTCACCATAAACTTATCCCTAAGCCTAGCTCTAACCCTAAACCTAACCGTAACCCTAGCTTTCACCCTAAACTTGTACCTAACCCTAGCTCTAACCGAAACCCTAACCTTACCATGAACGTAACCCTAACCCTAGCTCTAACTCTATCCCAAACCCTAAACCTAATTATAGCTCTAAAACTAACCTAGCTCTAACTTTAACCCTAACCTTAACTATGAACCTAATCATAACGCTCGCTCTAACCCTAACCCTAAACGTAACCATGAACCTAACCATAACCCTCACTCTAACCCTAAACCTAAACGTAAATCTAACCCTAGCTCTAAACCTAGCCCTAACCATAACTTTAACCCTAACTCTTATCCTAGCTCTAACCCTAACCCTAACTCTAAACCTAACCATAACCCTAACCCTAACGCTAGCTATCACCCTAACCTTACCCCTAACCCTAGATCTAACCCTAACCCTAACCCTAACCCTTATCCTAACCCTAGCTCTAAACTTAACCCTATTCCTAAACCTAACCCTAGCTGTAACCGTAAATCTAGATCTATCAATAACCCTAACCCTAAACCTAACCATAGCTTTCACTCTAAATTTGTCCCTAACACTAGCTCCAACCCTAAACCTACACCTAACCCTAAACATAACCCTAACCATAGCTCTAACCCTAAATCTATATCTAAACCTAACCCTAACCCTAGCTGTAACCCTAACTCTCACCCTAACCCTAGCTCTAACAATAACCCTAAGCCTAACTGGAAAACTAACCCTAGCTCTAACCCTAAACCTAACCCTAAACCTAACTCTAATCCTAGCTCTAACCCTAACTCTCACCCTAACCCTAGCTCTAACCCTAAACCTAATCCTAAACCTAACTCTAATCCTAGTTCTAACCCTAACCTAAACCTAACCCTAGCTCTAACCCTAACCGTAACCCTAAACCTAACTCTAATCCTAGCTGTAACCCTAACCTAACCCTAACCCTAGCTCTAATCCTAACCCTAACCCTAACCCTAGCTTTAACCCTAACCCTAACCCTAAACCTAACTCCAATCCTAGCTGTAACCCTAACCTAACCCTAACCCTAGCTCACACCCTAACCCTAACATTAACCCTAACTCTAGCTCTAACCCTAACACTAACCATAAACTGAGTCATTGCTCTAACCCTAAACCTAACACTAACCCCAGCTCTATCACTAACACTAACTCTCACCCTAACCCTAACCCTAAAACTAACACAAGCTCTAACCCTAAACCTAACCTTAAGCCTAACCCTCGCTCTAACCCTAACCCTAACCCTAACCCTAACCCTAACCCTAACCCTAAACCTAACCCTAGCTCTAAACCTAACCCTAAAAATAACTCTAATCCTAGCTCTAACCCTCAACCTAACCCTAAACCGGGCTCGAACCATAACCCTAACCCTAACCCTAGCGCTAACCCTAACCCTAAACCTAACCTAACCCCACCTCTAAACCTAACCCAGCGATTACCCTAAACCTAACCCTAACCCTAACCCTAGCTCTTACCCCAACCCTAAATCTAAGCCTAACCCTAACACTAGCTCTAACCCTAACCATAACCCTAACCCTAATGCTAGCTATAACCCTAAACATAACACTAACCCTAACCCTAAACCTAACTCCAACCCAAGCTCTAACCTTAACCCTAGCTCTAACACTAACCCTAACCCTAACCCTAGCTCTAAGCCTAACCCTAAACCTAACCCTAAAACTAACTCTAGCTCTAACCCTAACCCTAACCCTAAACATAACCCTAACCCTAGCTCTAACCCTAACCTAACCCGAAACCTAACCCTAGCTCTAACACTAACCGTAACCTTAACGCTAACCTTAAACCTAACTCTAATCCTACCTCTAAACCTAAAACTGGCTCCAAACCGAACCCTAACCCTAAGCCTAACAATAGCTCTCACCCTAACCTTACCCATACCCTAGCTCTAACCCTGACCCAAACCCTAACCCTAACTCTCACCCTAACTCTAACCGTAACCCTAGTTCTAACCCTAAACCTAACCTTAGCGATAACCCTAAAAATAAACCTAACTCTAAGCCTAACCCTACCTCTAACCCTAACCCCAACCCTAACCCTAACCCTAGCTCTAACCCCAACCCTAGCTCTAAATCTAACGCTAACACTAGCTCTAACCCTAACCATAACCCTAACCCGAACGCTAGATCTAACCCTAAACATAACACTAACCCTAACCGTAAACCTAACCCTAACCCTACATCTAACACTAACCCTAGCTCTAACCCGAACCCTAAACCTAACCCTAAACCTAGCTCTAACCATAACCATAACCGTAGCTGTAACTTTAAACCTTGCTCTACCACTAATCCTAACCCTAACCCTACCTCTAACCCTAACCCTAACCCTAACCCTAGCTCTAAACCGAACACTAACCCTAACCCTAACCCTGGCTCTCAACCTAACATTACAACCACCCTAGCTCTAACAATGACCCTAAACCTAACCCTAGCTCTAAACCTAACCCTAGCTCTAACCTAACCCTAACCCTAACAATAAGTCTAACCCCAACCCTAGCTCTAACACTAGCTCTAACCCTAACACTGAGCATAACCCCAACGATAGCTTTAACCCTAAACATAACCCTAACCCTAACCCTAAACCTAACCTAACCCTAGCTCTAACCCTAACCCTAACCCTAACCCTAAACCTAAACCTAGCTCTAACCCTAACCCTAACCCTAGCTCTAATCCTAACCTAGCTCTAACCCTAATCCTAACAGTAAACCTAACCCTAACACTAGCTCTAACCCTAACCCTAAACCTAACCCTAAAACTAACTCTAGCTCTAAGCTAACCCTAACCCTAAATTAAGTCTAATCCTAGCTCTAAACCTAATCCTAGCTCTAAACCTAACCCTAACCCTAACACTAGCTCTAACCCTGACCCTAATCCTAACCCTAGCACCAAGCGTAACCCTCGATCTAAACCTTACCCTAAACCTAAGCCTAGCCCTAAACTTAGCTCTAAGCCTAACGCTAGCCATAGCTCTAACCCTAACCTTAGCTCTAACCCAAACCCTAACCCTAACCATGAACCTAATCCTAACCCTAGCTCTAACACTAACACTTACCCTAAACGTAACCGTGATCCTACTTCCAATCCTAACTCTCACTGTAACCCTAACCCTAACACTAATCCTAGCTCTAACCCTAACCCTAGCTCTAAAACTAAGCCTAAGCCTAATCCTAACCCTAGTTTTAACCCGAACCCTAACCTTAACTCTAAACCTAACCCTAATGCTAATTTAGTCTAAAAATTTAGGTGTTTTGGAAGGAAAAGGAAAAAAATTTTGGCTTTGGAGCGAATAAAACAGTATAAAAGTACTGAAAAGCAATGGAAATCTAAATGATAGTGTACCTAGTGTTCAAAGGAGTGATACTTAACATTGAAAGACATAAAATAATTGGAATAATGAGATATAAATCCTTGCAACTGACAATGCGTGAGTTGAATACCTGTTCAATTGTGAATCAAATAGGAAGAATAAAAAGGAACAGTTAGGGAAATATGAAGAAAGTGTCAA